>CM021748.1:4719484-4807751 GCA_011075105.1 Heteronetta atricapilla
GATGGGATGGGATGGGATGGGATGGGATGGGATGGGATGGGATGGGAAGGAGGCGGATGGAATAAATGGAATGGGATTCAGGGGGATGGAATCAGTGGGATGGGAACAATGGGACTGGGTGCAGTGGGAAGGGATGCAGCAAGATGGGATTAACGGGACAGGAACAGTGGGATAGGATGGAGCGGGATGGACTAAAGCAGGAAGAGCTGCAGTGGGATGGGATCAGCAGGATGGGACGCAGCAGATGCCACACAGCAGGAAGAGGGATGGGACAAGGTAGGACAGGACACAGCGGGACAGGATGAGGCAGAGGCTGGGTACCTGCGGGTGCTTCCCAGCCCTGCTCCTGCAGCAGCCCCAGCCGCTGTCAGCAAACACATTTATTCACTAATGATGGCCTTAAGAAGAGCTGATGAGCAATAAACCACCTAACTATGCCTCAGGTGCACATTTTTATCCTAATACGTGATAGAAACGTACTATTGTCCCTCTTAGATATGTACTATTGTCCCTCTTCGTGCTCTTGCTGCTCAGCTCTGCCAGGAGGGGCCTGATTTTTGCTCGGCAGCATTGGAGCATCCCAGGGCTGGTGCAGAGAGCCCCTCAGCCCCGTGGCTGCTCCCCTTGGCCCCACGTTGTGTATTCAGAGCAGCATCAGCTGCACACAGCCAGCCGCCAGTAAGCCTGCATCGCCAGGGACCTGCTCAGGGTCAGTCGGGGGCTTAAGGAAGGTAAAGAAACAAAAAGCAAACAGGAGAAATGGCTCAGGGCTTGCTCACAGCTGGGCTTCCCCTACGAGAGGCTCGGTGGTGCGCCTTGCCTGCTCGCCCGGGGAAGCGGCGTGAATCCAAGCCTCTTTCTATTCTTCCTATTGCTTTATTCCCAAAACTGGTCACGAGAAGGTGTCGGAAAGAGTCCACGTGGTATTCACAGTGGTGGTATTCACCACGCTGAGGCTCCAGTTCCTTGGAATTAGAGAACGGCAGAAGATTTTATATTTTTTTTTTTTGAATGACCTAGAGGAGCTATTTCAGCCTCCCAAACTGCTGAGGTTGAAATGTATCCAGGAGACCAGGCTAATACTGGAAGTATTTTAAATAGATCAAATAATCGGTGCTTTGCAAAGCCAGATTTTTCTGTCTGAGGCCTCGGGCAGGTAAGCTCAAGTGCGTTTCCACAGCGTATTAAAAGCGTGTTAATGAAGCTCGCAGACGCTGCTCGCGATCTTCAAAGGCTCTCTTGTTTTTGAACTGTAATTGTCCACTGAGAAATGACAAAACAAACAGCAATTACACTGGAAAAGGGATTTTAAAAAAATGATGCCAGTGGGACTGGAGCTTGTAAAACTGCGTTAGTGATATATACACGTTAAACTGTTGCCAATTGCTGGAGACGTGAAAGTGCTGGAGTGAAGGATTTTGGTGCCATTTTTTTCATGATCTCTTTCTTTTTTTCCTCTCTCTTTTTAAAAAATTTGTCTGAGTGATGCCCAGGGATGAAGGCAGGTGGTGCATCTCTGCCCAGCCCCATAGGATGCCCCCCGGATGGCCCCAGAATGAGCTGGGGACCGGTGCTGGTCCTTGGTCCCCGTGCTCGGAGGAGCTGCAGAGCCTGGAAATGCCAAATAATTCCTCAGCTCTGCTGCCTGCCAGGAGGGAATCTACAGACCTGCCCGAGCTCTCCAAAAGGCTGAGAGCTTTCCCACCGACAGCACGTGCTAACGATTCCCTGTTTTTATTAGGGCAGCGCTGTCCGGCTTTTTGTGCCATCTGCAGAATTCTTCTCCACGAGATAAAATAACCCACGCCGGACCCGGCGTGCAGAAAGCTGCTGATAGCGACGCGGGGCCATTTATTCGGTGCGGTATGGTTAAAGCGAAAACAGCAGCCAGGCAGCGGCGGCCAATTACTGTCAGACAGAACCTGCAAATAGGAAAAAATTACCCTTGCTAGGAAGGCGAGAGACAAGTTATGGACCGGACTCGATGCCATGGCAAGGCAAATAATAATAATTTTGGTGTCGGGAGAGATTACGGGCTGGAGAGCTGCCTGCCTGCCTGCCAGCTGTAGCTCTTGCTCTGTAATATTGGGTTTGTGCTCAAGGGGAAAAGCCAGCGGGGCTGCAGCGGAGCATCAGCTGCAGCTCCGGGCAAAGCAAAGGGCACTGTTGCTCAAAGCACAGCTTGCCAGGGGTCCTTCCACCAGGACCGTCCCTGGAAATGGGATGTTTTGCTGCAAAACAGCTCAGCCGGGTGCCACAGCCTCTTCTTTTACTTCAGCTGGGGCTGCCCAGGGAAGGGACTCTGCGTTTGAAGGAACTCTGCATTTTCCCCCTGGTTTTGCAGAGCAGTGCTCTGGGAAGGGATTTTGTGCCTGGGAGGCAGACAGCCCTGCACACACGTATGGTCACATCCAGGCGTCTCGGTGACACCTGCTGCTGCTGTCCAAACGGGGACATCCCCACCGAAATGGGGTCCCTGTCCCCATGCAGCGCATCCTTCCTGGACACAGCCCATTTTCATGGTTACCCAATTCCCTATTAAAAACACAGAGAAATGTGTTGCTGCAACTTAAACTACTGTCATTTAAGGGACTCGTATGAAGACACCGAGCAGCACGTGCTGGCTGTTGGCACGGCGAAGAAGCCAAAACCTGGGAGGTGCTGGGAGGCTCCGGCTCAGCACCGGGAGCATCGTGGTGCCGTCAGCCAGCCCCTGCCAGCACCACTGCCCCCAAAAGCACCAGCAGAACAAGTACCTCTCTGCGTCCACATTCCCACGGATTTAGTCCCACCAACCAAGCCATTGGAATTAGGGATGAGAAAAAAAATGGAAAACCTCGTTTTCCCTTTTCCGACTGCAAGTAAAACCGAAGTAATACATTAATTTTGAAACCACCCAGAATATGAAAATTCAGAACAAAGAGCTGGGCTCCCTCATTGCAGATAGCACTTATCTTGTTTAGGAAATCAGCTTTAAATGCATGCTCAGATAAGCTTATATTTTTGTCGATAGCTAGCACATTTTAAAAGGTTTTATTTAACTAATAAAAAACATTTTTGATGCCGGTTTTTAGGTGTTTTAAATTGAAAACCAATTTCCATCCAAATAGGCCATGACGCAAGTTGCGAGCCCAAAATTAATCATCAGCTCGTAAAGACGCGATGCATCATTCCCTATATTATAACACAATAAAATGTAAAAATGAAGAATCCCCGTAAATATACGTTAAGCCAGATAATTGCTTAAGTAAAGTTGCACACAGAGTTTTCTCTGTTTAGCTAAAAAAAAAAAAAAAAAAGTGTTGCCAAACATTGTGTAAAAGAAGGAAAACTGCAGATTAATGGTTGCCAAACGAGAGGAATCGCGTTCAGGAAATAATTAAATCGTACAAACAAGGAACAAGATTAAAAGTGATCATTTAATCAAGCTTTCTGCTTTGCTGACTTAAACCATGATTAAAACCCCTTCCCCCTGGGTGGGATTGGGCTTGGGGACACGCAGCCGTGGCAGGTGGCAGCTCCTGCCCTGGGAAGCCACCAAAAGTGTCCCCTCTCCATGGCTCCCATCACATCCAGAGGGCAGGATCATGCCTGTGTTGTAGGGAAGCATCCACAGGATGCTCCCAGGTAGGCATCCTACAAGGTGGACATGAGAAAAAGGGGTAGCTGCTTCCCATCCATCAGCCCATCGTGGAAATGGGGGCGGGCGGTGGGACCCCCCTTGCTGCTGCCTTCGCTTCCAGGGTGCTGGGCAGACCCCGGGGTGCTCAGGGCTTGCCCAGCCCTTCAGCAGCACCAGGGGGACAGGGTACCCAAGGTGTTTCCCCACCTGTGCCACGTGCCCGTGGTCCCTCACATTGCCCTCCAGGACACTCAGACTTTTAGGATTCGGTAGAAAATGTCTGCAGAGCCAGTCTGGGATTTTGGCAGGACCTGGGGCAGCTCAGAGGAAGGGCAGGGGCACAGCCCTGCAGCTGTCCCCGGGCTGAGGGCAGCATCCTGGGAAGATGTTGGGGTCAGAAAAACGTGATTCCTTCCCGGCATCTCCTGCCCCAACTCTTCCAAAACACCCAGCCCCGCTCCTGAGCAAAAATCGACCCTCGTTCTTTTATGTGGAAGAGAGAGGCTCAGCAAGATGCAGCAATAATCTGTCGTTTTCTATTCTGCTGCTCAGCTAGAAGCCTCTGGGGATGACAGGGAAGGAGAGGGACCTCAAAATAGCGGCAGCCTTTCTGTGCAGCTGGAGAGGCTTTCAAGAACAAAGCAAAACCTGGAGCAGAGCAAACAGATCCCTTCCCCATCCCCATCCCAAGGAAATGGTTCGGGCGCCAGCGGCACAAAACATCCCCTGGCTGGGAGCAGCCTGGTCCACCTGTTGGCAGGGTGAGAGGAGCCTTCAGCAGCCCTGGGTCTCTGTCTGAGCCCTTGTTAGAGAGAAATCCTAAAAACATCCCTATTTAAAAACACCTTGGGAAACCTGCTCTGGTGGTGGCATCTCTGCACATGTCAGGGTGGTGGAACCAGGTGTTTTATAAGGTCCTTTCCAACCCAAACCATTCTGTGATGTCCAGTGGGAGCAATATTTGCCTTTCTCTGTCCAGGCTGGCTGCAGGAGGTGAACACCAGCCCGTGGCCAGCAGGTCTGGTTCCTCCTGCTTTCATCTGACACCCAAGGAAGGGACACATCCTGCCCTGGTTCCCCACGGCCAGCAGAGCTGCCCACCTCCTCACCTTGAATTCTCCACCTCTGGATTCCTGCACAGCCCCAGGACGGCCAGCAAACATCAGAGCAACTCCTTCCAGTTCAGACCTTGACAGGAAAAAAAAAAAAAAAAAAAAAAAAAAGGATGAGCTCAGGCTGTGCTGCACCGTGCGTGCCAGGAGCCAGCCCTCAGCACCAGCAGCCGCAGGCTCTTGAGCTGCCTCCAGCAAATGTCATTTTGGATGGGGCAGGATGACGCTCGAGGGTCTGCAGCTCCCACAGAGGGAAGCCCCAGGGGATTTATTAACTCAAGATTTATCACCCCGACAAGTCTCCGCTGTCTGTAACCTCCCCAGGGCTGCAGCCCACCCGGGGGCTTGCCTCGTTTGCCCTCCCCAGTTTGTTGGTGGAGCGAAATACCCAAAGCTGAGCTGGCTGGGAGGAAGCAGGGAGACAATGGAAAAAGAGCAGGCTCAAACTTCAGCAGGCTCAAAAACCTCAGCAGGCTGCAGAGAGGTGCCTGCGGGGGGAGAAATGGGCAAAAATAAGGACACCAGGGTGAAATCCTGCTTTTCTGTGAGCCCAGAGCTTTAGAAGCCGGCACAGCCTAAAGGACATTGCACAAACCAGCAGCAGGGAGACAACCCCAGCCTCCTGCAAGCCAACCCCTTCTTCCTCCTCATCAAATGCTGCTGGCCTTCATCCCCTCTCCCCACCATCTTCATGCACCCAGGGGGAGAAATGCTCCGAGCCCACGCGGGATAGCTGCCATGCCGTGCGTGGTGTCTCATTTCGGTGCCTGTCTCCAGCTCTGGCCACGTCCCAGCTCGGTAATTTCCGAGTTCCTACCACCGCCTCATTAAACCAAACAAGGAGCGATCAGAAAATAAATAAATAAATAAATAAAAGCCGTGGCAAGAAGAGGGGCTGCAAAGCACCAGCAACAGATGCCCGGGGTCCCGGGTGAGCTCTGTCTACCCTAGAAAGCAGCCAGCTCCAGGCTTTCTTTGTCTCGCCAATAAACAAGTGGTAGGGCTGAGCACAGCCCCGCGCTGCCAAGGGGTATAAATTGGCACCTATTAGCCAGCCTCAAAATAACTCTAACTTGTTTGACATAATGAGGTGATTAAATCAGCATGAGAAATTCTGCTTCTCGAAGCCAACAGGACACGGTGATTTAAGTCGCGTTTCAAACCCCAGCGCAATTAGGGGAAGGACAGAGCAGGGGTTCAGGAGGGAGACGTCCGCGCAGGCTTCGTTAAGCTCGCTGCGCCGTGCCAGCAGCTCGCCCGCACGCATCCACAGCCTGGCCGCCTTCGTCAGAGCTCCCAGGGCTGGGAAAACACAGAGATCGCCCAACATGCCCGTTTTCACCCGCTTTTCACCCCCTCAAGAAAGGCAATAGGGCACACGAGGACACTGCAGCGAGGGCTGCCAGCTCGGGACCCGCCACCAGCTCCCACACGTTTTCCTGCTGCAAACTCTTGGAGGAAATCCACACGTGGCACCGGTGGGCAGACGCCGTGGGGACGGGCTCTGGGCTCTTGGCAAAGAGCCTTTTCTCTAAGACTTTGTTTTTCCTTCACCAGACACAGGAAAAGGAGCAGGAAAGATGTTGCATGGCGCATAGGTTGTGCAGAAAATGAAATAAATTCACCCACGTTCAGGAGGGGATCCTGAGCAGGCTTGGTGTCCTCAGCTACTGGAGCAGCAGATCTTCACACCATGCAGCAGAACACGAACACACAGACAAGTGCTCCTAAAATCAGCCTTCTGCCGACACCAGCCCACCCAGAAGCTCCCCAAAATCCAGGGGGAGCACCCAGACCCCCAGCCCTGTGCTGCTGTAGGAGACCTTCGGGGTGTCCGTACCAGCATGGATCCGCAGAGCTCCCCGTGGCTGCTCCACCCCAGCTGCTCCTCCGTGTCCACACGTTGCCAGCAGATTTTCAGTGACCTTCAAAGGACCAGCTCTGCTCGGCCAGCCCTCCTCTCCGAGGATTTGGTGCCTCTCCAGCTCCTGTCACGCAAACAGAGGGATGGTAAATCCTTCGCCAGCAACAATTCGCATCCAGGCATCGTGGGGACTGGAGATAATGAAGGTTCTTGAAATCCAATAGTCCCTAAACACTTTAAGGTGCTGCCTTTGCCTTTCTATCCTCATGCTCCGAGGACAGATCATTCCTTACAATCTGCGTTCCCGTACCCTCTTGCCTGAACTCCAGAGGATTTCATTTAGGCCTGGTGCAGAGCATGGCCATTTGTCATAAAATTATTTTTGTTCATTTATCTCCATTCTGCCTTTTCAAGTCCTTTTCTTGCATGCTACTTCGGCCAAATTCCCAATTCCCTGAATTTATTATCACTATAAAATGGTTGCCTGCTCCACAGCATGACCTAGACGTGCACCCCACCGCGATGCTTTAGAGGCCTTCGTCTGTTCCTATGGCAACTGGAAAAAAAGAGGCGAGCACGGCAGCCAGCTCGGGGACGGATCCTGCACGGATGCTGACACCCCTCGCCGGCTGGGAGGAGCCCAGAAGGAGCCGGGGGCCATGCGATGATGGGATGGACGGGGCAGAGGCACACCTGCCGGCTGCTTGCCGATGCCCCGATAACACACCACCTGGTTTTCCTGGTGCTGCTCTCCACTTCGGGCTTGGACCAAGCCAACAGAGCCCCACGGGCGGTGGGGCATGGCCAAAACCATGGGTACACAAACACCTGCGCCCTCCAAACCATCCGGCTTCGTAATGAAGAGCTACTTTTGCAAAACCGCCTGCCTATGCACCTGTTGATAGACATTAGCACCATTACTTTCATTTACTGATGTTATTCTCTTTTAGTCCTTTATTAATCAATTCCCACGTCAGCCACTCGATCCGTCTGCGCGGGATCGAAGCAGAGCTGACGGGCCTGTAATTATCCAGGTCATCTCGTTTATCCTTAAATGTTGGCAGAGATCTCACCTGGGAAATCTGCACAACGGGTTCAGCTTTTGCTCGTGACACCCACACGGTTTTGTTTTCCCACCCATGATGGGTCCACCCCAGGCCCCTTCTGGCCTCTTCCCCTGCATTGAGCAACGAGAAACAAGCCCCAAGGGATCGGCAGGGCTGAAATCCAGCTCTGCTTCTCTGTGCCAGGCTCCGATGGGGGCTGCAAGGAGGAAGCATTGGTGCAGCTCCTGGATGTGCAAAACCAATACAGAGCAGACCCTAGGATGTGGATTTAACCCCCTTTTGGGTTGTCCCAGCCATCATCACGTGTACAGCCTCAGGTTTCTCCCGTATCATCCCTGGCTTTCCTTAAAGCTGGGATGTCATCATGGATGTGTCCTTCATCCCCTCCATGGCACCAAACCAGCTCCTCCACTGCTCATGGAGCACAAGCCGGGCTCTGGCTGTTGGAAAAAAAAATAAAATAAATATATAAAAAAAAAAGCCAGCTGAAAAACCAATGCTCAAAACTGCCAGGTTGCTCTCAACACTGGCCAAAGGACATGAAAAAGTGAAGGGGAAGGAATAAAAATCCCCTCTACAGAGCAGCTCCCTGGCTGCATGGCACAGGGGCAGCACATTTACACACCCCTGTTGCCTTTGGTTTGGCAATTTTTATTATTATTTTTAATTTTCTGATGATGAAGGACACAGCCTGCTCAGGCAGCATCTCGAGCTGCGGGCTCCTGCTGCAGACGGTACAAAGCACTGGAGATGGATGGGAGTAGCATCTCCCCCGTACGCAGCCAAGCGGTCGTGACACGCTGGCAGGAGAGACGGGCACAGGAACCTTCGCTCGCTGCCATCTGGCAGCCGCAGCGCAGGGAGCCGGGGCTGGAGGTGAAGGAGAAAATAGCTTTGCTGTTTACCCACTCATAGGAAGGAGGAGGAGGAGGTTAAACGGCGACCAAGAGCCAGTTTGAAGGCTGGCAGGGAGCACGGAGCTACTTTTGTCACCTCTACCCACTGCTGCAAGAGCTTCTCCTGGACGGCAGATGAAAACTTGGGATTTTGGGTGCTGGGATGCACCGGGAACCGGAACAGACATCACCAGCCTGGGTCTGACATTGATCAAAACCCCTGTGGGAAGCGGCCTAATTCTGAAGAATCTGTGCAGGATTTTTTTGGTACAAGCAGAGGCACAGCGGGAAGGCTACCAGGGGATGAAGGCAGCCAGAAAAGAGCTCGTCTGCTGGTCCAGCCAGGCTCTGGGGTAGGAGGCCAAGAGCTGGCTGGGCACCATGCCCAGGGCAGCACAGCACCCATGGGGACAGGTCCACACTTTGCAGCCCTGCAGAGCTTGAAAATAAGTGAAGGCACCGTCCTTGGAGGAACCGTACGCGTGCCAGCTGCGGAGCGAGCACTGCTCCAAGGACCTTCTAGAGAAAGCTCGGCGCTGCTTCAAAGTGGCTGAAATTTGGATCAAGGAAGGGATAGAGACAACTGCCTCCCCTTCACCTGTGTGTGGGGTCCTTAGATACAATCAAGGGCCCTTGCTGCAGGACAGCCTGCCAGGGACATGGTGGCACCCTGCGCCATGCGGCACCGCTCCAACACCTCCATCAACGCAGCGTTCACATTTCCCACCCCGACTTCCCCACACAGAGGCCACAGCCGCCTGTGCCCAGGCTCCCTGGTTTCTCATCTCGCTCCTCTCAAGCTGCTCCTCTCCAGCGCAGACACCAAGATTTAGGGAACCCTGCACAGCTGGGCAGCAGGGGTGGGTGTGCAGGACCGGGCTGTGACACCAGCAGCAGCTTTGCCTGTGCAAGGAGCCAAATCCTCACGCTGCAATCCGGAGAAACGCCGCAAGGACGAACGCCGAGCGCTCTGAGCCCAGCCGTCAGCATTTCCACACATCCTCGTCTCGTGATAAACCCCAGCACATTACAAGAGGGAGCCCACTGCTTTCTGCAAGTCTTTTAAAGAGCTTTGTTCGATACACATGCATAGCTGTTAAAAAAGCCCTGCATCGATTCTCCTGGCACATCTCCCCCATCCCTCCCCTCGCCTCCCAAACCCGCCGTTCTGCGTCGCCCTTTGTATGGCAGCATTTCACATAACACTCGCTGTGATGAAGATATGCAGCTGAACTCAAAGAAATGCCTTTTGAGCACACACCTAAGCTGCTTTTGAACCAGGAGGGAGATGCAGAGAGCACACAGCGCTCACTGGGATATTACGGCTTGCGAGCGCTGCTTGCGCTCAGCCCCACCGGCCCCGCAAACTTCTCCAGGATTCAATAGCGCCGAGGATTTAATAGCTGAGGGGATGGAGCTGTGAAAAATAAGTGGGCTTTGTTTGGTAGCTTCCTGCCACTTGTGGAAAACAAAGCGGTTTCGAACACTGCGGCTTTAAAGCTCGTTATTTTTAATACACAGATTGAAGGAGGCTTCCAGCTGACACGCGGGCCCATGGGATGATCGTGAAGTGCTGGTGAGCAGCTGGAGGCTCCAGGAATGTCCATCCCAGCTTCCATCCCGTGAAAGCACCTGGGCAGGACAACCCAAAGCAGAATTTGGCCTGAGGGGTCCATGCAGCTCAGCAGCAGCGAGGAGCAGCTAGGAGGTGACATCCCCTGCTGGGATCGGGGGACCCTGGGCATCGCCGCGTGCCCCAGGGGAGGGATGGAGCAGAAGCACAACCTCTGGCCCTTGGCAGGTGGGCTGCAAAGCAAAATCTGATCACCTTTGGTGCAAAAGCCCCGCAGCTCACTCGCTGCACTGGGAGGAAGCCTTGCTGTTATTTACAGCAGCAGCCCGGGACCTGAGGTCTGAACTGAAAGCATTTGCTCTCTTTTCGAGAAGCTATTTAGCCCTCTGCAGGGGAACGCGCAGCATCTTCATAAATTTCAGCAATGTCCAGAGGGCAGCAAGATCAGAGAAAATGCCCTGACCAAGAATCCATCAATCTCTTCAAGAAAGAATCAATTTTTATGTGCTTGTAGCTGTGGGGATTATTGTTGACCTTGTGAAATCGTAAATAGAAGGCAGCGCTGGCAAAGTCCCCGCTTTCATCCAGCTTGTTTCCCTCCTCCTTCAACCTTCTTGTTTTTGGAAGGTAACAGCTCCCTTTGTGGGCAGCCTGGAGCAACCTCCCCTGGTTGCATCCCCATGGGATTTTTCTGGCAGAGGAGCAGCAGCCCTCGCTGTTTGCGGGCTCCATCCCCTGCCTGGGGAGCAAGACCAGCACTCAGCTCCCCAGCAGGGCACAGCAGTGATGCAGCCCACAAGATGCATCCAACATCTTTCCTGTGCTCTTTTAACCCATTCCCACAGCTGTACCTTTTTCCCCACCACACACCCACAGGCTTAATGCTCCCAGGTGAGGCTGTGGTGTTTAGTTAGAGGGTCAAGCACGGCGTGCATCTCTAACCAGGGAGCTCGTTGTTTAAGTCACCGCACTCTCAGAGACACCTGCAACACTCGGTTCTGCTCCAGACATGCCCAACACCCCTTGCAGGGGCACTCAGTGTGCACAAATGTTTGTGCAGAAGAAGCACAAGCCCCAGAGAAGTGAATTGGAAACAGGATCGGGAATCCATCCGATTCATCCTTTGTACCCATCAGGCTTTCAGGGTCCTTCCCTGAGCTCCCAGGGCATCCCGTAGGAATAGCTCCGGGTCTTTCTACAGCAGCACAGGCTGGCATGACAGCGCGTTACACTGAAGTGCTGGAGTACAACAGCACCAAGAATATCCTCCTTCTCCTTGGTTTAACGGCCGCTTGCCACCCACGCCCAGGCAGCAGCGTGGGATGTGCTGAGAGCTGGCCCAGCCTTGGACAGGTGCCTGGCACCTCCTGGGCTACACGAGGCAGACAGACAGGTTGCAAGGCTTTGAGGAGGCTGTGGAAAAGGGAAATGTTTCCTTCTGCTGGCTTTGTGGAGCATCCCTACCTGCTCGCTTCACGCGGGCTGTCCCTCGGAGCGGAGCCCTGCTTGTCAGCACCGTGACAGGCAGCGCGGGGCCCCTGCCTGTTACAGACCCGTTTTGTCTTGCCATAAATCACCCACCTAAGGATGCAGCAAGCATTTTCCCACATCGTGCTTCAGCGGCCAAAAAAAAAAAAAAGTCAGCATCCACGTGGAATTGTTGAGACGGGGACCACGAGTGGCAGCCGTGCCGGGTCCTACCCTGAGAGCCACAGAGGAGGAGGGTCAAGAGGGTCCCAGAAAAAAAAAAAAAAAAAAAAGAAGAAAAAAAAAGATTTGATGGCTTTCACCCCTCAGCACAGAGCTGTTAGCATTCCCCTGAGGCTCCCTGCATGGCTCTGTGTGCCCAGTGGGTTGCAGAAGCAGGGTGAGATCAAACCCCCCTCCCCGGGCAGCCTGGGCTGCGCTCAGCCCCCTCTGGCCCCGCTCTCCCCACCTGCCGTATAACACATGGATCACTAGGATATAACACATGGACCACTAGGAACCAGAACAGGACTTGGGGCAGGATCTAAAGCAAATGAGAATGGGGCCTGAACCCTGTGCAGGAAGGGGCTGGGTGCTGCCCCCCCGTAACATCCCACGGGGCACAGCTTGCTGTCCCTCCACGGAAAGCGAAGGCAGCACCGTGCCCCAGCAGAACACGGGGAAATGAATAAACCACGTGCCAGGCAGGCAGCACGAGCAGCACTTTAATCAGGTCAAATGAAATTTAAGATAAGCTAAATATGAATCAAGCCTATTTTTTTTTAATATCCTATTAACAGACTGTGAATGGCTCAGCTCCAGAATATGAGCAAGAAAAGAAGCGGAGGGCTCTGCAAGCGCGAGGAGACATCTCACCCTGCTCCCTCTGCCTGGCACAGCCTGGCTCCAGCCTGGCTCCTCGTGCAGGTCCCGTGGGGACGTGCACATCCCAGCCCTCACCTCCCTGCTCACCTTCCCCATTACCAAGCGCTGGGGCTTTTGGACTTGCTCACGGAGCTCCCCCCACCTCGAGCAGCCGCAAGGACTCAGCAGCATCAATTCACCATCAGTAACAACTCCTGGAAGTTCTCAGAAAGTGGGGACAAGCACAGCAAGCTGAGCTGGGGTGGCACAGGACCACCAGCGGACCCTCAGGAGCACAGCACCAGGCAAACAGGACCACACCACGGCTCTCGCTGGATCCGCAGCCCCCAGCACCCCACCAACTAATTAAATAAAGAAGGGAACAGCAGCATCCCCTGTCAAACTGTTCCCATTTCCTCCAGCTCAGGGATTTGTGCCACAGCAGCACAGATGCTTTGCTGGGAGGCTTCATCAGACCCTGCAGGAACGGGGTAAGGCACAGGATTCGTAAACCTAAAGGATTTTGCAGACCTGTCTTCTACTCAGACAACCTGCCCTTTGAAAGCTGGAGCGTCTCGTAAAATCTGGGTCACTTCTGAGAGATTTTGGAATAGTGGAAAATTGTTTTGACAACTCCAAACCACCCCACTGTGGCAGGGGTTTTTTTTGGAATAAAGCGCTTTGGAATGACTTTTTGTCTTTATGATCTACTGATGAGAAATACAAGGTAAGACCCGAATAAGACGCCCCCAATGGCTCGTGACAGAGCTTTGTGCACTCACCCCCACGCAGTCGGTGAGGTCTCACCCAGCCCAGCACTGTCAGAACTGATTAACTGTGTCCCTTAAGTCATCCCTTGTCTCACAAGGCTCCTAATTTAAGCCACAAAATGAGATATTTCCAGCCCAGCAGACAGAACCCCGAGGAGAGTCTTTCCCATCCAGGAAGCTGCTGATGCCCTGCGTAATAAATGGGAATGAGAAAATATTCGTGTTACAGTGGAGCACGAAGGGGGTGGACCAGAACTGCTGCCCCACAAGTGGAAATACACTGGGGACGTGGATCTGGGTGGCAGTGTCACAGCAGGAGTACCAGTGTCCCCAGGATTCAGCACCATCTCCTCCCCCTCCCCACCACTCCTCCTTCAGGAGACATCCACCAAGCTCCATTGCCATGATTTCTCCAAAGCGCAGCCCAAACAGCACAAGGCAAGGCTGTGATGGGTGTCTGGGGGGTACAAGCCCACCCCGCAGCCAGGGAATGGCCCAAAGCCCCTCTGGGGACCACAGCAGCCCCACTTGCACCAGGAGCATCACAGCCCCATGGGTGCTCCGTGGGCACCCACACCCCTTGGGACCCTTCCCGCACGGCTCCTCAGGCTCTGTGGAGCAGGATGACGGCAGACAGAGCCGGTGATGATTTCATTCCCCTTGCAGATGAGGCCCTGCTCCCTCCCCGAGCACCTCATCAGCAGAGCTCCGGTCCCCACAGGGCTCAGCACCAGCCCCACAGCACGTTTCCCTTCACGCAGTGAGCCCCAGGAGCAGATATTCCCACCCTGCAGGGAGCCCTGGCCAGCATCATTTTCTTTCCACCTTGTTGCAGGCAATTGAGCTGACAGGTTTGCTTATTAATGAAGTTATTAAGAATAACAGTTAATAACAGCAACAACTTGCTTTTCCTGGTTCCCCGAGACCCCACAGATGCCAGTCGCTGCAGGCTGGCCCCATAGGGACACCCAGCTGCGCCGCCA
The DNA here is from genome assembly GCA_011075105.1 of Heteronetta atricapilla. Lineage (NCBI taxonomy): Eukaryota > Metazoa > Chordata > Aves > Anseriformes > Anatidae > Heteronetta > Heteronetta atricapilla. Next base: position 4,733,703 of record CM021748.1, read on the forward strand.
GGGGCTGCTTTATAGGGCTGCTGTCCCTGTGAGGAAGGGGCTTTGTGGGGCCAGGCGGAGCGATGAGGTGTGAGATGTCTCTGCCCTTACCCAGATGACCAAACCGAGTGGTTCCCCCCATCTCCCCAGCCCCTTTGTCCCACCCTACCCCACCAACACTTTCCCAGCCCATAGCCATCACGATGCAGGAACCGGACCTTCCCAGCTCAGATCCCATTCAGACAGGGAGACGATGCCAGGCTGAGCAGCAGCCAGCCCAAATCCACACTTTTTGGCAGAACACTGACTGGTTTTTGCTGCTTTTAAATAGCCCTGAAAGCACTCTCGACCTTCACAGCCCCATTCCCTAGCACAGCTGCTTTTGCACCACACCATGCTGCATGCACCAAAGCCAGACCAAATTAAAAGCAATTCAAAGATTAAGACCAATTAAAAGCAAGACCAAAACCTTCCCAGTTCAGGCTGCTGAAAGCCCCATAAAGCAAAGATATGGGGTTAGCAGGTTCCCCTGCAGACCAGAGCACAGCCACCCCCAGGTGCCGTGCCTCAGTTTCCCCACTCACCTCCTACGGCTTTGGCTTGGCTCGAGGCGGCCGCTGGCTCCCCGGAGGGTGCTCAGCCCCTGCAGCACCCGGGTGCCTTCACCTCCTCAGCTGGAAGTCCTGCAGCGAGCAGAGCAAGATCCGGCAGCAAAGGTGCCACTGGAAATATTCTCCCCCCCCCCTTTAATGGGGCTGTTTGCACGGAGAGGTGACCGATGGGCAGCAGGTCAGGGGACAGACACAGGGCTGGGTTTGGCACTCGCTTCTCATCCTCTCCACCCTCTTTACCAGAAGTAAAGGTGAGCCCGCACGCTGTCCTGATGAGCACACGGACCAGGATCCCTGCAGCACGAGGGTTTTGAGGACAGCATATTATAAAGTCAGGAGAAATCCCAATTCCAACTGCCATTATGAGCCCCAAAACACAGCACAGCCTCACTGTGCCTCAGTTTCCCCAAGTACACCCTAGGGAACACCAACACATCGCGGTCCCAGCCTGGACCCCCCGTGTCCCTGCCTGGTCCCCACAAAGAAAGCGACGTTGGCCCCGTGAAGGAAAAGCAGTATCCAGCCCCGCTTTCATTAATTTCTGTTGAATAATTAAACCCTGGGAAGTTAATACTTTCTACTTAAAAACTCAAACTGCAGTGTTTGTAATTACCGTTTTACTGAAGCATTAAAAATTAAAGGGCATCCCGAGGTTGCTGTTAGAGCGAGAGCCATGCTCGGCCCCACAGAGGAGGGAAGGGAGCTCCTTTGCTCGTGCAAGAGCCTGGCCATGGGTGGTATTGCTGCTCCATGGGGCAGGTTTTGGGGACCAGCAGACACAAGAGGAACAGCTCCCCAAAAGCTGGGGTCCCATCCGCAAGCCCAGCTCAGCCTGGGGTTGGTGCTGAGCTGTGTCTGGGATCCAGACCCCAGGATGGAGGACCCCAAAGCATCACCCATATCCCTGCAGGACCAACTCACCAAGGCAGCCGTGGTGACCCCACACCATCCCTCCTCTCGCAGCCAGGCTTTGGGGCTCCCCCAGAGCCCCCAACAGCTCTTTACAGGCTCCAGCTGCTCCCCCCCACCTGCACCGTGCCTGGGCTCAGCCCCTCGATGCTGGGAGCCCACGAACAGACAGCGAGGGCTGAAAGGAGCTTTTAGGGCCGCAGCTGTGAGGAATCCTCCTCACCTCCCTCCTAGGAGCTGTGCGCTCCTATCCCTGCCCCATTGCTTTATCCCGCAACAGAGATGTTCAGGCTCAGGGTTTGGAGCCAGAGCATCCCCAGCCCTGCAGCCCGATGGGGATGTCCCATCCCTGGTGTTCCCTGTCCCCGGGGAAGCCGTGTGGACAACCAGCAGCTGGAGATGTTGGCACGGCAGCGGGCAGAGCCCTGCATGCCCACCTGCACCAGCACAGAGACATCCCGGGGTGTCCCCAGGGCGTCCCGCTGAGGACATCTCCCCTTGCAGAGGAGAGGATTTGACCTCCCTTGTTTTCCCCGAGTCCTTTTGTGATTATTCTGGGAAGCCAAACAACCACAGAACCCAAACAGGAGGTGCTTTATGGGCTCTGGGTGGGGAGGAAGAGCTGTTCAGTGCGATCCACGTGGCGACGCCGCTGCCAAGCCAAGGGCACCCCCGGCCCCTCCTGCTGGTCCCGCTGGCCCCTGCCTGGCCCTGCTCTTCCCTCCCTGTCTCCGTGTAATTTCTCCCTGGAGGCAGCTGCATTTCCACCCTCGGCCACTTCAAGGCTCACGTTTCTGCACATTTGCAGTCCTGAGCGTCAGCAAGCCGCGTGGCCCAGGAGCATCCATCTGTCCTTTCCCCCACCAGCCCACCCTGCTCCGGTTTGGGATGCTCAGCCCCCTAGTTTGGGGTCTGCCTTACTCCAGTTTGTGCTCCCCGCAGCCCCAATTACCCCATTTTGGTGGATGCAGTGAGGGCTCAGCCCTGCTCTGCAGCACCCACGTCCCATCCCATCCCATGCCCCACGGACCAGCACCATCCCCACTGCACAGGTCCAGCCCCAGCAGGATGGTCCCTGAGTCCCCAACGCGTTTCCATGGCAGCTCAGCTGGCTCATCGGTTTCCATGGCAATAAGGTTTTTCCCTCCCCATCCTCGGTGCTGGGGAGTGCCCAGGGGTTCCTATGGCAGCTCCCCCTACTTTGGGACCCCCCCAGGTCCCCCAGCAGCTCTGCCTAGTGAACAAAACCAGTACAACCAGTGCCTTCCCTGCACGGGCAGGATGTGGGACCCAAGCCTGAGGTGAGCACGGGGTACTATTTCCCAACTCATCGGGAGACAACATCAATTTTTCTTCCTTCTGCCACCCCCTCACACCCATCCCTGGTGGTTTCCTGCTGCTGGCGGCTGGAGCTGGGGCTGCGGATGCCTGCCAGGCACTTGGCTCTCCTCAGACTGAACGGAGCTGCCTTTTAAAGCATCCCTCCGGTTGCAGGAGGAGGCAGGCTTTGTAAAAATGATGCATGGCAGATGCAGATTAATTTTATTTCACAGTGCCGTGGAGGATTTTGAGCTAGTCACCGATAGGGGACTAAAAATACCGCTGGGGTCCTCGAGATTTTATTTGCCCGTTCAGCGGCGCTTATTACGGTGTTTTCCTAAACACCAGCCGAAATCACATCTAGGAGAGCAGAGACCCGGTGGGATGGCAGGAGCTGGGGTGGAGCAGCACCGGGCTCTGGCTGTGTTTGGGGCGGCTGGAGGATGGCAAACAGCATCGCACCAAATATGCTTTGATTTCACATCACCCACGGGATCCACGGCACAGAACTCTGCAGCTTCGGGTAAAGCTGAGCCGCGGAGTAGGGAGCATCAGCCTGGATTTGTCAGGCTGCTAAATATTGGTGGTAACAATTCAGGGGACTGTCTGGGATCTTTGGGGTATTTAACAGAGCTTTGCCCAACCTGCTTTGATACGCCCTGGGCACGGGCACCCAACTCATCCTGTGGGGTCAGTTCTTGGGGAAAATGTTTGCAGCCTCTCCTGAAGGCAAATCGTGTGCTCTTCCCCAGGGCACCAGCAACATCTTTCACTTTTTGAGGTGCTCCCTCCCCTGTTTCACCCATGGCGCTTTTAGAGCTGGGTCTGGGCTTGGTCCTGAGCTGCCTGTGGGGTCCGGAGGGGTCCAGACCCCAAAAACAGGGAAGGGCAGAGAAGGAGGGGAGGCGTGCTCCTCAGTCCCACTGAGACAAGCCATCCCTGGAGGATGCTGCTTAATTAACGTGCTCCGAAAGAGCGTGTCAGAAAAAATGTCAGGAAAAGAGCCCACGGTACAGCCCTGGGGTGCCATCCGCTGCCTGCCACCAGCACAGGAGCAGCTCCTCGGGGGGATCAGACCTCGGGGGGGACCCTTTTGGGACCCCCGCTCCCCTGGGGCTGTGCCTGGCGCTGCCCAAGCTTGGCGGCCGCGTAACTCCACGTCCCCGGCTGTCCTAATGAAGCTAACGGAGATAGCGCAGCAGTTGCTCGGGGTGGAAAGATGATTAACCACCGTAATCCCAATTACAGCTTTTAATTGGGATTAATCTGTGGAGTCAATTAAGTGCGGAAACGCGTTGCCTCCCACATTTCTTTTATGAACGGTTTGCTCCCCAGCCCAGTCCAGAGCCACAGCTGGGAGGGAAGAGGGGTCACCTCCCCTGCCATAAGGACACCAAGACTGCCAAGAGCAGAGCCACCAGCGGGGCAGCCACCAGGGCTCCTCGTTTAGCCCCCAGCAGCTGCTTTTTTTGTTTTGTTTTGTTTTTTCCTCCTACAAGTGGAGGGGGCCAGGTTTGCAAAAATAAAACCAAGGTGGCAGATCAGGCAGCTGCTCCCACCGCCCCGCGCCCAGCACGACAGCCACCAGCGCTGCTGGCAGTTCCTATTATATTTCTCCACACTCTCATGAAAATTAATTAATTCAATTATTTGATTAAATAAACAAACCCCCCACACTCGACGACACTGAGCCAGCTGCGCCCCGTGGCGAGCTGCAGGAACACCACCCACTCCTGGGCCAACTTGGTAAGAAATGCCTTTGAGGGAGCTTGAGGACATGAAACTGGGGGAATTTAGGAACAAATCAGGCCTGGCGAGTGAGGGGCTGCAGTGCAAAGCTCAGCAAAAACAAACAAATAGTTGTGTTTTCATGCAAGTTGCGAAGCCTTCACTCATTTCTCAGAGATGCCGTCGGATGCTTTGAATCCTCGGATGAAAGGAACCAAATCAGGGCAGATTGTTATTTCCTGTCTTCAGGCTTGTATTTATAGAAAGGCTGATAGGTCTGGTGGCTCTCCTTAAACAAGCACAAGCTAAAAATAAGCCGCTGTTTCATTCTGGCCTCCACCAGGAGCTGGACGTGAGACGCGAGAGGCGCTGGCGCGGTGGCGGTGAGGTCCCCAGGGGATGGAGAGGAAGAGGCTGGCGGCGGCTCTGCGGGGACATGGGGCTCGGATCCCGGCTGCCTTCCTCCACCGCCATCAGGACAGGGGCAGAATGCTCCGAGCCCCTTTTCTCCTGGCTTCCCAAAGTCAGCACTCGGCAGTGGGGGCATCATCACCGCATTTTTGTCCACCCTTGCAGGCAGCAGTGGCACCTGCATTGCATGGCTGTGACTTGAGATCACACCCCACAGAAACACCTAACCCTCCCCAAATCCTCCTCCAGCTCTCCCCATCCTCCTAAACTTTATTTTTACCTCCTTTCCAGAAAATCTGGGTGCCAGACTGCAGCGGTGCCCAGGCTGGGGATGCTCCAGCCCCCCCGCAGGTGCTGGTGGCAGAAGCTGCAGCCTCAGCACTTCTGCTCAGCGCTGTCAACGGGTCCTTGGTATTTCTTTGCCTGCCTGGGGATGGGTATTGAACAGTCCCTATCTCTCCTGAGAAAGTATTGAGCTGGACTTTTAATGGCTTTCCATTAACAAGCCACAATAGGTGTCACTGGGAATTATTGCTTGATCTGATAAGAAAGGGAACACTCAGTCTGGCGGCTTCAAAAGGGGTTTTCACCCCCTCCCCACATTCTTTCTTCCAGAGGAAGAATAAAAAGAGAAAAAAAGGAAAAAGAAAAAAGGAAAAAGATTTCACTGCTCTTTTCACTCGGTAAGGCTGAGGACAGATTTTCAATTTGTTAACTTTCTTTATGGCTCTGGGTTTGCCAAAAAGGAGCAAGAGATGAGGGAAAGAGACAGGAGATTAAATACACGAGTTTATTTTGGGAAGGCCTTCTAAAGGGGGGGGGGGGGGGGAATCGCAAAAAGCAAAAGCAAAAAATAAAAAAATAAAAAAAGGCATGACACCAGGGAGACAGGACTCAATTAAAGCAAGACCTTGAGATACACAAGCCAGCAGTCCGGACCGTGGGTCCATTAGACATCCCTGTCAGACAGCGTGCTGTGGTTAACGGAGCCGTGTGGCAGCTAGATCCATCACCTGGGGAAATAAACAACGGTGCTTACATCTTCAGCAGCTTCTTGATCTAGCGATAAACCCGTAAGGGGAAATAAATGGGCTTCTTTTCCCCGGACTGTCCACACCGGGATGCAATTTGCCATTTTACCCGGACTGCTGATAAGCAGGGGATTGGGAGGGAAAAGCCGCTTAACAATTTCCTAATAAAGCCCCAGATAAGAGTGGAGCTGCCCTATTACCTCCTGTAAATCAGCCCAGACGGCTGCTCCATGCGGCCGAGCACCCGCAGGACGTGGGGCTGGTGGGGAGAGGCGCCCGGTCCGCAGCCCTGCGGGACGCTGCTTGGGGACACCAGGACAGGCACCGCCAGCCTCATCCCCCAAAATGATCCCTGTGGTGAAACCCAAAGCTCTCGCTGAAGCCCAGCAGCCTGCTGGATAGGGTCAGGCACCTGCGGCTGGGTGGGGAATTGGGTCCCAGCGTAACTCAGACCCTGCTGTGCCTGCTCCAGGTTTTAGCCGAACAGCCCCGTCCACCAGCAGCCAGGCGAGCAGCCCCCAGCTCCTCACGTGATTTTTAATTGTTTGATTTTATTCACGGTTTCGACAGTTTCTCTTCACCCCGCCCCGCCCCTCGCACTGGGGATTTATTCTTTGTAATTAGCTGCGGTAATTAGAATCCCATTCATACGGCAGCTCTTCACCTTCCCTTTAGATCTCTTCCGTGTTCCTGCTTGATAAAATGTGAAGTCAGCGCCTGGGTCAGGCTCGGGTCTCCCACCCGGGTGGAAATGTGCTGAGTGCTGAAGGGCCGCGGGATGCTGCCGTGATGGCTGGGGCACAGCCAGGACCAGAAACCCCAGTGGGCAAAGAAACAGCAGCACTTTGGGGTGATGCAGCCCCTTTTTCCAGCCAGCTCCACTACAAAAAAAAAGGCTTTTCCCCAGGCAGCATCCACCCCCAGGGTGGCACCAGGGACGGGTGACAGCTGGCGGGGCTGACGGATAGCAGCGGAGCATCGCCGAGACCATCACCCAGATGTAGATGCTGGCCCCAGATCCCCGCAGGTCCCTGACAGGTCGTTATTTACCGTGACAGCAGCTGAGGTGAGGGAGCCACCTTTTATTTCAGCTCGGAGAAAACGGTCCTGACAGCGGGTAATTGGGGCTGTGCAGCACCAGGCAGGCGCCCGGTTGCCAAGGGGTGAAGGCTGCTTTAAAAGCAGCTGAGCAGAAAGCGCGGCGAGGGCTGCCCTGGGAGCTGCCGTGCAACAAGAGCTGTCCCGAGCCAGGTTTAGGATCCAAACCCCTTGGATCCCCATAAATCAGGTCTTGTTTGGTCCTTACAGCGCCGGGAGCTGGATCACCGTCACCACCTGCTTGCCAAGCAGCAGCCTGGGCGATAGCCCGGGAGCGTTTGCAAGGTGCTGCCTTGAGCCCTGGGTGAGAGGTGCCACAGAAGGCACAAAGGATTGCTCAGCTCTGCGGGGAGAGCCTCTCTCTGCTTTTATTTACACACACGCTTGCCGCAAGACACAAAAATTACTTAATCAATCCTTTCCCGTGTCGGCATCACCGGCTGGCTGGAGGCTGCCTGTGCAATTTAGTGCTGAAGGTGACAAATTGCTCCAGGATAACGGCGACGATGCCAGCTTTCACCTCACTGGGTTGATGAGCACTGCATGGAGCCCCCTGCCCGGGCTGGAACAGGAGTGGTGAGAGCGGCGTTGTGCCAAAACGGGGCTCGCACTCATCCTGCTCGCTCCAGCACCTCGAGCCAGGTGGGGACAATGATCCCCAGGGTCACCGCAGCCCAGCTCTCCGCCTGGGACAGGAGTTCTTGCACACAGGGAAAGGCTGGGAGTGAGTTTTTCTGGGCTGTTGGAGCCTCCCCCTCCAGCACTTCTGAGCAGAACGAAGGCTGAGCACCAACCCCGCAGCACCAGACGCGCACCTCCCTCTGCTGAGCAACCCTACAAAAACACAGTGGGCTCTGCAGCCAGTGCTAAGCCAGCAAGAGGGAGCCAGGAGAGGAACAGAAGCAGCACTGAGCTCATCTCTGAAGTGAGGCTGATGACAAGCACGAGGAGAAGTTAAAGAAGCGAAGATGCTGCTTGGAAGATCTTTGCCCGGAGCTCACCTCCTCCTGCAGCTGCCCCGGGGCTGCAGTGTTTGGGGCTGCGGACACAGCGCTGCTCTTACACCTCCCCCAGCTTCAGCCCGTGCCAGAAATTCATCCCAGCGGCCGCAGCACCTCTTCCTTCCTGCCCTGCTCAGACAAAGAGCAAATGGGGAGCTGTGCCCCCACGGGCTGGGGTGCAGCGGTCCCCGGAGGGATGAGCCACGTGCACCCTGGTGAGGTGGAGAGTGGCACCAAGGAGGGACCCCTGAGAGCAGCATCCTCCACAGAGCCCCCCACAGGGCTGCCCTCCCCAGCCCCAGCCTCCATTCTTAGTGGGGCATCGTGGGCTCAGCCCCCCTTGAACCCACCCAACACAGCCCCCATCCTCAGGCTCTGTCCTCCCCAGCCAAGGTGGGCACCGGCAGCCCCCTGCAGCACCCCAATAACTCCTCGCAGAAGGGCTGGGTGTCGTTTCCCCTTTAATTTACCACTTGTCAGGGAGGGAGTGGTTAAAAAATAAATAAATAAAACGACCTCAGATGCTTCAAGAGGATGAAAACCCTGAAACTGCAGTCTGCTGGTGGCTCGTCCCCATCACCAGAAGAGGGGAAGGGCGCTCCCCCTCCCCCCCAAAGCCCCCTTTTTCTGCCACCCTGCCCCAGCCCCAACACGGTCCGGGTGGGTTCGGATGCGGACGGGCGATGCGCCTCGAGAAGAAAACGAAACCAAACGTCAGGACACGGTCATTCACAGCCGGCTGCAGGACGAAACAACCCACGAGAGCCTGGCACCCCCGGCTCAGCGCGCGTCCCGCCGGGAGGGATCCATCCTGCTGCCCGGCTGTTGCAGAAGCTTTGAGACCAAGCCCCCGGCTGCGGCAGGTGGCCGAGTCACACGCAGTCCCTGCACAGAGCCACTTGTCCTTCGCGGTAGTCGCGGCAGGGGCAGAGGCGCCGGTACTTGGAGTTGTGGCCGGCGCAGCTGAAGAGCAGCGGCTCCTTCTGGAGGTAGCACTCGTGGACGTTCTCGGCCACCGCCGGGTAGAGATGGTTCATCTCGTACTCCGTGCTGTCGCAGGTGATGCTGAGCCTGGGAACGAAGATAAAAACCATGGGGCGGCTTTGGAACTCACTCTCCGGGTGGGGAGGCTGCCTGCTGCTTTGCTATGGGGTCTTTAATTCTCTATCCATCCTCCCTGGGGTGTTCCCTGGGTGAAATTTGGGCTCTTTGCTGGCTGCAGGAACCATGAGCGCCATGCTTGGCACCCTTTGCCTTGATGTGGATGCCAGCCACCAGCAGAAAACAACACAAAACTGAACTATGTAACCCTAGGACCACCCCAAACCTGGTGGAAGACTCAGGAAATCATGGGCAAAATCCCACTAAAACCCCTTACATCCCCCCTGGACCAAAGGGGCCACCTGCTCCCTGCAGGCCCTGTCCCCTGGGAGCACACCCGAGTCAAATGCATGCCCTGGTGTCCCCTGCTAGCCCGGAGCAGCAAAATGAGGATGGGAACCCACAAAGACCCCAAGGAGCAGCAGGACCCCAGATTTGCCCTGCTCCAGGCTGATGTCTGTGGGAGCCCCAGCACTGGAGCTGCCCCTGCTCCACTCCCCTCCACCCCCTGAGCCCACCCAGGGCTCCCCCAGGGCTCCAGGCACCGTGGCATGGAGCGAAATGCACGCCCTGGCTTAATTCATCATATAAAACTGTCACCAGGACTCAAATTGGCTGCCCGGCTGGCATGACGGAAATGGTAATACTCGCATCTTAATTGTCCACGGAGCGGCACGGAGCCCGGTGGCAGATTTATACTCTATTAAAACTTCACTGCTGTGTGTTCAAAAGGCAGTTTTATGGAGAAAGACATAAAAAAAAAAAAAAAAGAAAAAAAAGACTGAAAGGGAGAGAGCACGCGGGAGGCAGAGAGAAGCGGGGTGGGAGAGGGATGGTGCCATGCCTGGAAGTGCCAGTGCTGCTTTGGGAAGGACAAAATCATTCCGCTTTTGGGGCTTTAGGGGGGAGGACATGGGGACAACGAGTGCTGGGGGTGCAGGACAAAGCAGCCAGCCCTGGTGAACGGGGGAGCATCTCCGGCAGCCCCCCCAGGGTGTCACCGCCATGCCAAGGAGGAGGACACGACTTACTGGAGGAACACCTCCTTCTTGTTGAGGAACCTGAAGAAGGTGGGCTCGCAGACCAGCCCGCGCCGCCGGCACGTCTCGGTGCAGGCGTGCCGCGTGTCCGACACCCACACCTGCAGCGAGTCCACCGGCGGCCAGGCGCGGGGGTCCCGGCTGGCGCTGGGGGACCACACCAGGTGGGTGGCGTTGGGGGACAGGGCCAGCACGCTCGGGGGGCTTTGCATAGCAGGGCTCTTGGCCCTGGGAGGCGGAGGAGGAGACGTCGTGGTGCAGAAATCCTAGGAGGGAAGGCAACAGGTCAGTGCCCAAAGGGAAAGGGTGGGGATGGGGGCATGGCAGGACGCTCGGGCTGCTGGTGGCTCCACGGGTGGAGGGCTCCTGCTGGGGAGATGAAGGTGGCAGCCAGCCCTTCCTCTCCCAATGCTGCCCTAAGCTCTGCAGCAGAAAAATCCTGCCCCTGCCTCGCCCCTGCACCCCCAGCCTCCCTCCGCCAGCCCCCGAGCACCTTTGGTTCGTGACACATCTCCTGCGCCCAGCTCCTGGTGTCCCCCCCAGGAGCCTCCATGGGCTGGGGTCCCTTCCCCAGCAGAACAGGGGTGGTGCCCACCTGGTGCTGAATGTAGGCATGGATCCGCTCCAGCATCCCCTCGCAGGTGTACTCGTAAGGCAGGTAAGGGTCCACCTGTGCAGGGGAAGAGCAGAGCGCTGCAGCCAGAGGGAAAAGCTCGCCCGTCCCAGCCGCCTCCGGGCCGGAGAGCACAGGAGCAGCGGGGAAATCCAGCATAAATGTGCTCCCTGCCAAGCGGGTAATACTTCTGCCCCTCCATCTACCACCAGAGCAGAAGGGTATGGAAGAAAATCATCGAGTTCCTTAATTAATTCATTCCCTTTTCCTAAAAATAGCAAGTACCACGCTAGGACACTGCAGGAATCAGACCCCTCCTGGGGCTGGGACCTCAGCTTGGAAATCTTCAATCCAGTTTGGAAGAAAACTACGACAGCAAAGACCTAGGACTGCAAAAAACTTGGCAAGCAATAAAGTGTTTGAGAGAATGAGGGTGGAGGATTAATTGGGGTTTGACCCACACATTGGTTAAAATGAGGTCACCTTGCTCTATTGTCTTTTTTTTTGGTGTTGTTTGTAAAATAAAACTGCAAAATAAAATCAGTTTAATGCAATAAGCCACTTCCGAATGAAAGCTTTACCACCTCCAGCCCAAAGAAGTTTCCAGGAGCTCAATAGATTTGCTCCACCCCAGTTTCCCCACCGTTTTCAGAGGCATTTCCCCAGTGCCCTGGAGATGCCGGCGGGCAGAGGGACACGGGGACAGAGGGGACTGCGGGATGGGTCCTCACCCCACGAAGGAGCAAACACCTCCCACAGCCCCGTCCTGCTGTTTGTGCAGAGCCAGCAGCACTCCGGGGTATTTTTAGCGTGGGTTATGAAACGCTGCTGCTCTTCACTCGCTTTTCCACATCGCGCCTCCCTCCCCCAGAGCTGCCCTCGCATCCCGGTGTGGAAATCGGCTCCCCCCTCTGCATCCCAGCCCCCACAGCACCCCCAGCCCCAGGGGGGTCACACCTTATTCCCCCCCCCCATGGGTTTGGTGCGGGAAGGAGCTGGTGCTGGAGCCCCCTCCTTCCCCTGCGCATCTCTGCTGAGCTTTGTGCGAAGGATGGATTAGAAGCAAAAATACCCCAAAGATAGTTCAGCCGGAAAACACTGCTTCTCCTACTTCTGCGCATCCAAAATAGCTGTCTCCTTTGAAGTACGTGTCAAAGCCGAGCTCAAAAGGCTCAGCCTGCCAAGAAGATCCCTCTAAGCATCTCCCCACCACAAACATCCCACCTGAGATCTCGGCAAGGCTGGAAATCGCAGCTGCTCTGTCTCATTACAGGTGTGCAGCGTAATCGGGGCCGACACCTTGGCAGGCACCGATCCTGCCTCTGAACCAGCGTTGAGTTAACCGGGGCCGAGTCCTTCACAGAGCACGGTGCTGCTGCAGGAAGCCCAAGCAGGGCTGGGGGCTGCCTGGAGTGAATATTGGGCTGCCCAGCATAGATTTGGGGCTGCCAGGTGCAGATTTGGGGCTGCCCAGCTACGAAGCATCACCAGCGCTGTGCTCACGGCAGTGACACTGGGGAGCTTTGCTCAGGATGCTGCTGTGCAGATAAAGCCTGTAAAACAGCCTTTCCCACCCCAAAACACCATGCCTGCAGGGCACGGTATGACTGATGGGATGCAGCCCTCCCACAGCATGCCCACTGCCCCGGGGTTACCCCAAAAGCTCTCGCTGCCCCCCCCTCCCCTCACCCACGCTCGTTAAAATTCTGCTCCCACCACCAGAACTGCAGGAAAATGCCAATTTCAGGAAGATAATTGTTTAATTAAAACCTGACAGGCTTGGCCTCCCCTTGACAGCCACGGCGTTAATGCCGCTCCCCGCGCTGGGAGCTCAGGCTCTCCCCTGCGGGATGCTCCGAGATGGAGGCAGGCAGGGCTGGGGGGCTCGCCCCATTGCCCCCACCCCACAGCACAAGGTTTGGGGGCCACAGGGGTCCCGGTGGGGATGGGTTCTGCCACCCTTTCCTGCACACATCGCTGGGGAACCCAGGGCCAGAGCAAGGTGCGAAGGCGCTTTGGGAATTTTACAGTCCTGCTCTGGAATCTCAGAACTGGAGAAGGGAATGAGCCTCCTTGGGTCCAATGGTAACAAAAGAGAAAAAAATAAATCCAAACGTCACCAGAGAAATAAGTAGAAAAGTAATGCAATCGTCTGCCGGCACGTAGCAGCAGGCTGGGAACGCTTTAGCCAGCTATTTTGGCGGTGATGTTTAATACGCCACTCTTTCAAGCATAGTCTGAAATGTATAATTTTCCATTATATTCCTGTATGTTTGACTTTAATATAATGAAGCCTTCTCCCTTCGCTACACCAGAATATTGGGTCTATTAAATTGCTTGTGCGGGGACTGTTTTTGACAGGGGAAGAAGCTGAAGGCCGAGGAAATGACTGCGCATGGAAACCTCTCCCTTCCTTGCCCCCAGCCCCTGGCTGGCACCACCTCTCCGGGAGGGCAATTTGTCTCATGTTGTTCTCTCTCCCGGGCCTCCTGAGCAGCGGTTTGCTCTCTGGGGTCGGTGGGTTTAGGGCTGCCATGCTCCGAGTCCTCCTTACAGCCAGGTCGGGGATGGGAGCAATGGGGGATCCACCGTGGGACGAGCTCCAAAGGGGCCCCCCGCAGTGGGTGCTGTCCCTTAGAAAGAGGCATTGCAAACCTGAGCCACATCCCAGCCCTGGTTCAAACCTCTGGCAAAAGGATTATTTTATTTTTCTTCCAGCAAACCTTGGCTGGCTCACAGAGGATGCCTGCTGCATCTCAGCTCCGCTAGCTGCAGGGCAGGTGGACCCCACGGCGAGTGCAGCTTTGCTGTCTGGGGACTGCTGCCACCTCCCCGCTGCTGGCAGCACGTCCTGAGCCCCTCGAGGGGTCCCAGCACCCCTGGTCCCAGCACCCCTGGTACCAGGACCCCGCATGAGGACTCTTACAGAGACACTTCAAAGGAGACACCTCGCAGCTTCCCCAGCTTCGCCTCTGGAAGATATTTTACCAACACCTGCCTCAAAGCTGCAAAGCCAAAGGTGTGCGAGGAGTGATCTTTCAGTGTCACGATGGAAAAAAAAAAAAAAGAAAAAAAAGAAAGGAAAAAATAAAATCAGTTTCAGGTCGGATTTCAATTTCCAGTGTTTCCACCCATCAAGGAGAAAAATACATTGGTTCAGGTCAGGCAATCTGTTTTGTTTGGGGAGGCAGAGGGAAATGCATCATTTTGGATCTAAGCCTCCCTTTCAATAAACGAGCGGGGCATTTTCAGACAAAGCCATGCAGATGGGAAACCAAAACACATCATCTCATTTTGGTAACGCTGAAATGAAACATTTCCAGTGAAAAATAATAAATTGATGGCCATTATTCCGAAAGACAAATTTGCCAAATATTCGGGTGACACAACGTCCCGTTTTTGCCTTGGGGAGAAAAGGAGCCAGGAAAAGCGTTCCTCCTACCTGGCTGAGAGTAGCAGCACTGAACCGCCCGCTCCTGCCGCTAAGACATTTGTTTTCATTTCCTGCTGTAACAAACATTACTTTAAAGACAAGATACCAAGGGATTCCTGAAGCCAAAGCCCATAATGGGGCTTTTAAACCTGTGAGGTAGGTCAATTTAAGACTTAATTGCCTTGACAGCGTCTCTAGTATTGCAGACCTTTCTATTTAACAAAAAAAAAAAAAAAAAAAAAAAAAAAAAAAAAAAAAGGAGAAGAAAAACAAATAAGCAAAAAAACCAGTTGCTCATGCTTGGTCCCTGCTCTGCTTCCGGAGGATTTATAGATCATATAAAAAACCCCAAAACACAAACCAGCAGAGGTGTGTTGTGGGGTTATCCCAGCACCCTACTTGGCGGACAGGACCTCTGGTTTTGGGAGGCAGCCTGAGCTTCCCTCCCTGCTCCCCTTCAAGATTTAATTCAATAGGGCCACGAAGCCGTATTTCCAGCGCGGGTGTTGCACTGTTACGGGGAAGGCACAGAGAGCCCCGTACAGTGCCCGGCCCGGGGCTCCCACCCCATGGCCCCAGCACCCCCAGGCTGCCCGCCAGGCCCAGCCTCGCACCCACCTTCTCTGTGCTCCCCTGCCTCCCGGCAGCTGTTCGCAAGGTAAGGAATGTTAATTAAGGGAGGGAGGAAGGATGGGAGGATGTGTTGTGACTGCACTGCAACTGCATTTGCATGAACAGCTGACGTGGGAACAGAAGAAAACTGGTGACGGGAACTCATCAGCCTGCGGCAGAACTTCCTAAAATCCCTTTTTTTCCTCCTTTTTAAACCCTGGGCTTACCATTAAACTTCTAAATGACCCGGTCCATATTCAATCCACATTTCATCACGACACAGCTGCCCAGGGACCGGATCACCCCAAAAGCCAGCATTTCCCCCTGACTTAATTCTGATTCTCCCTTTTTTATGCCCCCGGGGGCAGGGCAGCCCCGGGCACCTCTATTTCCTTTCTCCAGCACCTCTCCCCCTCTCCTGCACACCCTGGAGCATCGCCCCGGAGCAGATGGCACTGGGTTGCTCGCTGCCGCTGGTGCACGCCGACAGCTGGCCTGGCGGCCCGGCAGCAGGGATGGAATTATTTTTAATTTTGTTTTAATCGACATCCCGTAACGCGTGCGCAAAAGGACGAAATGTTTTCCTAGGTCGGTTTTGTTCGTTCTTTGCAGACTCTTAGGGAAAACGAGGGAGATGAAGAGCCGTGACGGTCACCAGCGGCTGCAGTGACAAGGTGACAGAGCTGGGCAGTGACTGTCAGCTGGCCGAGGTCCCCAGGCACTGGTGGCTCTCGTGCAGGGACAGGCAGCGGTGACACAGACCTTTCCTATGTTTCAGCCTGGTAAGATCACGAGTCTGGGTTTCTACCAGCACGTCTGTGTCTGCTTTGTGTTACACCAGGAGGAGCAAAGACACACGTTTCTGATGGTGACCTCGCCAACAAACTGGGGACCTGCAAAGCCTGTGGTCACCCCCGGCCAGCATCACCCCCAGCACCCTCTGAAATCCCACCCCGTGAGCCACAAAGCCCAGCCCCATCTCAGCAGCACATCGCTGTCACAAGGGGACAGTTCATCGTAACCAGAGCAAGTCGCAAGCAATCAGAGACCAACACTTCTCCCCCTCCTGGAAAACCGACTTTATGAATTTGGAAAGGCTCGGCGCTGGAAAGGCCCCAGCACGGGCAGCAGATATTTGCAGCAGTGTGGTTCAGCGCCGCTGCCGTGGGTGCTCTGCCTTCCCGCAGGACCCCCTGCACGCCCCTCTCTCTTTCCTGCCCTTCGTCCTTTACAGAAGCCAGTCCTGGGGCTGTTCCTATCCATCTGCTTGATCCCAACAACGAGCTAAATGGGGGAACGGCAAGCACAGAGGGCTGCAGCTCCCAGGGAGATGCTCTTCAAGTTTCCCTGCTCGATGCCAGGTACCACCTCTGCTGTGCATCTCCAGCCACCTCCTGGTCCCAAACCCCATCTCCCTCACCCCAGCACCACCTTGCTCCGTCTGACCCACACCAAGGCGAGCAGCACCGTGAGCTGCCCTGCAGGAGGGAGCAGGCCGCAGGTCAGGGCTGCTGCCTTGCACGTGCAAATAATCCCAGAGGGGAAGCCAGGAGGGAAAAGCACCTCGTGCTCGAAAGGGAGAGCCAGCCACCAGCAGCACCGCTGCTCTAGGTCCTGCAAACCATCGGCGATCGCCCCAGCCCTTTCTCCGAGCCTCACCTGGGTCCTCATGATTGCTTTGATAGCAGCTTCGAACTCCTCGGAGTTATTGTAGTCGACAGTCCACACGTGGGGCTTCCCAATGAAGTCCTCAGCATATGGGTGCTGGGAGGACACCTACAACGCAGCAATGGGAGCTGTTTTTTTTTGCAGTCCCTGCCAGAAGCAGCGCTGCTGTCTAGCACCCACAGCCACACCAGCGGAGGAGCAGACTGCCGCCGGCTCAGCCACGTTTGGTTTTAAGCCACTGCACATGGAGATGTGCTGGGAAGAGAGCAGTTCCTCTGAGCCCAGCTGCTCCCCAGCGTTAGGCTGATGCCCTAAAATTCCCACTGGGTTGGGATGCCCCGTTCCCATCAGTGCCAAAAGTGCCGAGCAGCTCCGAATGTCCCCATCCCTACAACTTGGGTAAAACCTAACCTTGACCTGAGACATCTGTGGGAGTGGAGGGGCAAAACAGACACATCTCTCAGGTTTGCCAGCTCCAGAAACATGACAGAGACAAAATCCATCCCCACCAAAGGCTGGCACCAGGAGAAGGCAGTGCTGGCAGCTGCTTTACCCCAATGCTGCAGGAAGCCACTCATTGGTACCCCACCGCCACCCAGCTCCCTCTCACCAGGCAATTTCTGGGGAACTTGCCTCTTTTATTTAAACCTCTGACACTGCCTTTCCAGCCCCACGTTGCTGAAAGGCAGCCAGAGCCCCAGATCTCCATGTGGGACAGGAAGAGAGAGGATGCTGAGCTGGTTTGGGGAGCACCACAGAGCAGGAAAACCTGCCAGGAGGAGGAGGAGAGCCACGCACACTCCTCAGTTTCTTGCCCAGCTTGCTCTCCCTTCCCTTTTTTCCCCAGCAGATTGTCTGACCTCCTTCCCCTCCCCTGTGTGACCACCCTGGGGCATTTCACAGCCCCGGCAGCCAGTGGGGACAGGCACGATTGGGGACAGAGTGGCCCAGCCACCGGGCACACGGCAGCTACTGCTAGGCTGAGCGTGGGGAGCGAGCGCTGCATTATCCACTTCATTAATAATGAAAGAGGCAATTTTCTCAACCCTTTAACTTTTAAAGAGTTCCTGCTTCACTCAGATTAAATTCACAGCGACGGACAAGCCCGGGAGGGATTTTGTCTCCCTGCAGCAATGCTGAGGTCCCGGCATCCTTCTCATTTTGCAGAATGAGGGGGGAGTTGCTGGGCTCAGGCTGCAGGGGAGCACCAGACCCTGTCCAGGCGAGCTGTGCGTGAATCTGCCCTGATCAGAAGGGAATTGACACAGGGTTTTGGGGTATGCAAGCATCTCCCACACCACACTCTCCTTTGCAGCCCTCAGCACAGTCCCTTCTGTCCAAACACTCTGAATACTTCTGCACCTGAGGGTTTGGAGGAAACCTCTCCAAAAAAAACCAGTTTAGCACTGTTTCTTCCCTGGTCTGGCTGAACACGATGCCGCACACTTGCCTCTCTCGACGTCGGCTTCCCGCGGAAGAACTCGTGGTTGAGGGAGCTGTGCGGGGGGTTGAAGCGCGCCTGCAGGAACACGCAGCCGTTGGCGATCGCCTCCAGCGGGGCAGGGCCCTCGTAGGGGAACCCAAAGCCGATGAAGAGCTGCAAGGAGCAAACCCGGGCGATGTGAGGTGAAGCTGCCCTGGTCTCTGGCACGCCAGCCCCATGGAAAGGCTCCAGAATAACCCACCAGCATCCTGTGCTGCTACCGAGCCACTACGAAAGCGCCGTGTGGTTCAACACCCCATAGCTTAAATGTGTTAAAAATTCCCCTCGTGGTCAGATGGGTGCTCCGTGGCTCACAGCCCACTGGTACAAGACAACGGGGTGTTCTCATCAACGGCAGCCTCAGAGATCACCCACAGTGGCTGCAACCACCATGGTCCTGCACGGAGAGACGCTGGGGAACCAGGGGCACCATGCCAGCACCCTGCACCTCGCTCTGCGATTCCCATTTCTTTTTATCGAGGCAATGGGAAGAAGAAGAAGAAAAAAAGCCCGAGCGAGAAATCAATTAATCAAGAAACTTTGCACTCCGTCTGCGAGGAGGAGAAACTCGTCAGTCACGTCTCGAGTTGAAATTAGGTGCTCTGCTCTGCTCCTGGGTAATTAGCCCAGCTGACAGCAAGCCTGGGAGGCGAGCAGACACGGGGCTCTCCCCCTGCCACCCTCTCCTTTAATTAGAGCTCGTTTCTCAAGGCCTGCTTAATGAGGGGCCACAGCAGACCCTGAGGGTTGCCCACCTTTGCCTTCCGCAGCAGCTGCTGGAATTCATGCTGCGGCAGCAGCCCGTGGTTCTTCACGAAGGCTGGCACCTCCGGCGGCCTCTGCGTCTCGTAGTACACCGTGCCGTGGATCTCCATGTACTTGTTGAGGATGGCCAGGAACCTCTCCTTGCCCTGCGGAAGAGTGACACAAGAATTTGGGGGGGCTGACCCCAAAAACCCCTGGGATGGGTGAGATTTAGTGAGATTTAGTTCCAAAACCGCTCGCCTGGAACACCCAAACCACCAAACCCACCCCCCCAACCCTTTTAGGAAGGGCAAAACTTGTACCCCCTCCT
Organism: Heteronetta atricapilla; assembly: GCA_011075105.1. Taxonomy (NCBI): domain Eukaryota; kingdom Metazoa; phylum Chordata; class Aves; order Anseriformes; family Anatidae; genus Heteronetta; species Heteronetta atricapilla. The sequence goes on from CM021748.1 coordinate 4,752,816, forward strand.
CCTCTCCTCATCCCTCAGGACACACATTTAGGGGAGGGATCCCCAAAATCCAGCACCCCAAAACATGCCACGAACGCCAGCACCCCAAGCCTGGCTTTCCCCGCAGTGCCCGTGGGCAGCTTTAGTGCCGGAGCTGCTGAATTACAGATGAGTGGAGGCAGGGGGAGGTTTGCAAAGCCAGGGCTTGTTAATGGCCTCTCATTCCACCTAACAAGTCCCCAGGATGTTCTCGCTTGGGTTTAATCCCTCGGCCTGTTTTACTACCTGGAAAATCAAGAGGGTCATCATTTTTCTTCTTTTAGAGGCTTTCTAGCTTTTGCTCTCCAAAGCAGCCTTCCGTTTTAACAATTTCTCTGCTGCAGATTTTTTTTTATTTTGCTCAGGAAAACACAAAGGGACCATGCTTTGGATGCTGTGCTTTCAGCTTATTCCAGGGCTGTGGTAGCCCCCTAAGGAGCAGACTGGGAGGGAATCAGGAGGTATAAATGGGGAATTTGAGAAAACTCCACACGTTGCCTTAAAGCCTCTCTGAACACAGCATTTCTGCACTCAGCCGCGCAGTCCTGGACTTCCCCAAGGCTAGAAACCAGAGCTGCATACAGAGGAAAGAAGCCAAGCAGCAATTGCCGGTGAGACAAGGCTGCGGGGTGCAATCCTGGCCACAAAGGGCTCGGGGAATGGGGGTAAAACACCACTGAGCATCACCGCTGGGGAGAACCAGACCCAGCTCCGCTGAGCATAACCTAACCCCAATGTGCTGTTGGGGGGCTTGGATATGATTTGTTAATTCTGGCCAAAAGAGCAAATGTTTGTAGCACTAAAGGAGGCAGGCAAATGGTGATTTTAACTGTCTTGAATCCCCTCCCAGATGAACCTCACCAAGCTCAAAGGAAGCTTCTGGACAAGAATAGACTCAGGGGGGTCAAATGAGATGACAGAACATCTTCACCTCTCCCTGTAACGCACACAGGGCAGAGGGGCAAGGGATGGACAGGGGGACATGATGGCAAAGCCACAAACCCACAGGCAGGAGGAGGTGGCATGGTGCAGCCAGATCCTGGCTCACCACGGCTCCCCCCTACCCCAGGATTTCCAGGGCTGCTAATGTGGAAAGCCAGGTATGGGGGCAGATCCAGACCCCCCAAATCCACTTGGGGGCAAAAAAGAGGCAAACACAACGTTTTTCCCCCAGACAGTGCACAGAGCTAACGCAGGACAGCAGTGGAGTGCAGCACCCTACCTGCAGCTGGAACATCCCCAGTGGTGCGCAAAGGGGGAGGGAAAAAAAAACAAACAACACACAAAATCAAAAGTTAGCTCCTTGTTTTTCAAGCCCTGGAAAGGAAAACAACTCTGGAAGAGAGAGGGGGAGAGGCAGAGCCAGTACCAACAGCTCGGTACCCCCATGAACAGGAGAAGGACGTTTTTTTATGGATGCATGGATGTATGGTGGCCCCAGCACCCGAGGACACGCACCTTCCAGATGCTGGCCTCCTTCCCGTACACCACCGCCATGCTGCCCACTTTGTTGGACTTGATGAGCTGCCTCTCCGTCTTGTTGAGCTCCTCCGACACGAAGCCCATGAAGGAGTTGTCGGGGGTGTGAGCTGCGGACACCAAAATACGGACACAGCTCGGACCTTGTGGGGCTGAGACGAGCCCAGCTCCAGCGCCTTGGTGGAGCTTGGAGGAAAAATGATGTGAAATCCCAGGAGAACACCTCAAAAAATAAAGGTTTTGCAACTGCTCGAGGGGCTCTTTAAAACATAAGGCATTTTTAAGGCTGTTACATGGGTTTTATCCAGCCAGGGAAAAGCAACCTCTGAGTCACCGAGCACCCAATGGGTCACCAGGCTCGGCTCAGAGGAGCACAGCTCTCTCCCATGGCTTATCAGGTAAATCCAGCCCCTGGGCTGCCTCTTGCCTTGAAAATCCCAGCTGAGGATAAACTGTGCTCTGCAAACCAAACTGTGCCATGGGAGCTGGCAGCGTGCTGGAGCCACCTCTCCTCCACCTCACGTTCCTGCAGCAAGAGAGGCACCGGGGGCTGCGGTGCCCCGCGATGGGCTCAGCGCCCGCCTGGATGCCTTGGGGAGCAGGAGCACAGCCAGGGAGGATGAGCATCGTCCCTGCAGCACCTTCTAAAGGAGGCCAGAGCTGCTTCTGTGGCACCTACAAGCCCCCAGAATCGCCCCCGTGGGTCCCCGTCCCCAGCTTACGGAACATGGTCATGAACTGGGAGGGGTGCAGGTTCCAGTAGCCCCAGTTGGTGCGGAAGCCGCGCAGCGTGGCGTACTCCTCGTGGTTGTAGGCTGGCTCCGTCCCAAAGGTATCGATGACTCGGACGCGGCACCTGGAGGAGGAGACAGGACACGGTCATGTCCCCACGCCTGCCTACGGAGCAATTTCCCACCGCAGGGCTTTCTCTCCCCGTTGTTTTCCAGAATGGTGCACGTCCTGAAGACTCGCTAATGCTTTTCCCAATATCCCAGGAATGCTGAGGCAGGCATTACCCGCACAAGACCGAGGAGAGAAAGGGAAACATCAAACCGGGGAAGAGAAAAACAAGCTGAATGTGAGAGCAAATGCATTTATAATAAAAGCAATAACATCGCTTGTCATTTTTCTCTCTAATAAAATTGTGCAGGATAGTAGAAGAGATGGGAGAAAACATAATAAATAGCAGGACTATCAGCACTAAATTAAATCGCATATTTTCCTGCCTGGTGATATACCAGGGGATGATGACATTTGTCTTGATGCTGAAGGAGCCAGGGCCAGGGCTCTGCTTCTCGCAGACACAAGAGGCTCCCGCTCCCTTTGTGGCACAGCAACCCATGCCCGCAGGCTTGCAGCCTGGAGGCACACACGTGCCGCCGACATCCATAAGGTTGTGGGTTTTTCTCCCAGTTCAGACTCTTCTAACAAGGTTTTGTTTCAAATATGTGAGGCTCTGGAGCGAGCAGACCCCCTCGTGTCACTACAGCACGGTGGCGGCTGGCAAAGCCCGGCAAAAATTTGAGCTGCCATCAAAGGGGGAAACTGCCTGGAGGAGGCCAGGGGCTCCTGGGGAGGGGAGGCTGCCCCGACAGGGCCTCGGCTGCCCCACTGCAGGGCAGAGCTGGGCTGGGGGCAGAAGTGGTGATGGAGACCTCATGGCTCAGCCCCTGCAGCCAGGTGATGATGAATTTTGCAACATCTCTTGTCGCCCGTTGTCCTTCAAGGTCGTCAGCATGTGCCTTTGCTTGCTAATTAAGGAGAGGTGGAGAAAGAAGGGGTTTGCTTACCTGTATTTCTTAAAGGAGAGGCCCATGTGCTGCTTCATCTGTTGGAGACCGTGGTAGTCGGTGTAGATCAGGTCAAAAGGCAGAGGGTTGGTCAAGGGACAGTTTCCTCTTCCTGGAGGAACCCCTAAATTGCTGGGGAGAACCAGGAGGGGCTGATCAGTTCCAACAACACGCATGCACATCCCTCACAGGGCTTTAGGAAGGGTCATCAGCCAGCTCCATGTTCTCCATGTTGTCTTCATGCGCTGGGGGCTCAGGGACAGCCTCGTCCCCACATCTGTCCCCAGGAAGAGCTCCCTACGCAAGGTGAGGTGAGGCTGGAGCTCCTCTCTCAGTGCTTGGAAAGGCAGGAAAATAGCACTTCTCTGCCCAGCCTTCATTTACTAGGCCAAAAAAACAGAGATTTGGGGGAGTCCTGCTCCCTCCCCATCTTCACACCTGCTCCAGCAAAGTTCCTGCTGCACACACATGGATGATGAAGCTTTTGCAGAGCAAGAATCAAGAGCTCACCAGCATCTCATCTGACACACGTGCTCCCCTGGCCCTACAGGACTGGCCTCATGCTGAAAACACCCGGCTTTATTTGCTTTCTTGGCGATCACATCATCACCAACAGACTTGCACAACCGCGTCCTTCACATCCTCTGTGTCCCCAAGTTCTCCAGCTTGGTCACCGGTCCCAAATCCATCCCACGCAGACCGTGCACATCTCTCCAGCCCTTACGGGTATTGACCATGTCCCACAGGACCCTCACGTTCCCCTCTGCCTGCCCCTGAATTTTGGCTACATTTATTAATATTTCCGACTTTTTGTCCCATCCATGGAACAGATCACAAAGCCAGGCAGTCGGACCGGAGGTCTCATTCGGTGTCATTGCTGGGGATTTTCAGCCAGTTCCTTAAAATAACCCTTCTCAGCCCCTCTTCCCTCCTGCAGTGGATAAGGCGCATTCTGAAAACCCAGATAAACTAGATCGACTGCAATCTCTTTATCGAGATCATCAGTTACCTTGCCGCCAACGTGCAACGTGATTAATCTGGCATGATACATGGCTGGTAAACCTGTGGCATGTCTCCTTCCATTTTCAATTACCTCTGTGAACTGATGAATCCCTCTCCCCAAAGCTGTTCCATTAAGTGTACCACTGATGTCAGCCTGACAGCCCATCTGCTTGTCTGGACCACGTTTCCTCCTCAGTAAAAAAAGTGACACCTTCCAACTTCAGCAGGTTTCTCAAAAATCCTTGCAACATGTACGTGTGATTTCAGAGTGCCAGTTTGCTCAGAAATACAAGCGATCCGCCCCTCAGTGGCAATGTTCTTGTGCCTTTTTCCTCCTAAACACTGACTCCTCCATCACTGTGAAACAAAAACATCCACAAAAAATACAGAAAAATATAAATGCTGGGGCCATTTGGTCCAGCCGGATCCTGCCCGACTCCCACCACGCTGCAGCCCCTGTTCTGCCTCAGTTCTTCTATCGGGGGGAAATATTTGTTGTATTTTGCAAAGCTGAGCCCAGCACCATTGGAAACCCTGCCCTTGACTTCTGACTGCTGAGATGTCTGGCTCTGTTTTCTTCTGGGCTCCCATGTCCAAATACACGTTAGGAATTAGCGAGGAGCCCAGAAGAAAACACTGACTCTTAACACGTAGTTGGAAATGGGAATTTTTCCCACCCATCCCTATAGGTATTTTCTCTTAGGAATAAAAGATGCAGCTGGTTTTTAAATGTCCAGGCTTTGAAGCCTTCATTCTACCTCTCTCATGGGTTCTCTTAATTTCTCTCTGTTTCTCCTTCCAGAGCTGAGCATGCCCCCTGCAGCCCTACCAGGGCCGTCCCAAACTCCTGAGCACCCCTGCGACTCCAGAAAGTAACCACAGAATCACACCGCTCCCCCGAGCCAGGGAAAGCACAGATTTTTAATTTAAGGCGAAGAGCTGCGTCTGCAGCTGCTTGGCTGCTCCTGTCACAAGGAATATCAGCATCAGCTCCGGGCAGAGCGGCCGGGTCAGCCGCAGGGGAAGCAAGCTGCACTTTTATCACTTTTATGGGCGATTTTACACGACGCAGCAGATTGGGAAGATGGCAGGAATAGAAAGGCTCTCACCTCCATGAGCCACCTCAATGAGATAAATAGGGCAGCAAGGTGACCCGGTCTCGCAGGGGCAGGGATGCTTGATCCCGATGGGGGACGCTGCCCCAGTGCCCCCCAGTGTGGGCAGGATGCGGTCCCGGAGCTGGGATGGGGACAGGCTGCAAGCAGAGCACCTGGCTGGAGCAACAGGGCACAGTCTGGCTGCTCTGTGCACTGGGGAGAAAGGGAATTTTAAAGCTACTAAAAATCCCCAGGATTTTATAGAGATGCAATAGTAAATGCCACATTTGCTTGCCTACACGCTGCTTCTGCCTCGGGCATGAACCGATGTGTATTCAGGAGTTATGGAAACCAGGCCGTGACTTTCCCCGAGCCCTCTGCACCTCTGCTCTTCAACCCAGCCCCGAGTTCTGGCTGCAGGCAGCCCTGCCCAGAGCCTGGCAGCAGTGCTGGCTGGCACCAACGTGTGCAGCCGTGGAGGTGAGCAAACCTTGCATTTAACCGAGCCAGATCACTGCTCTTCCAGCACACACATGCCGTACATTCTGTAACGAGGCTGCTTGTGAGACGCATCCCAGCTAGATGCCACAAGCTCGGACGCATCACACAAGCTCCCTTGTTTCTGAATCATCCAAGATTTGAACAAAGCCCCGACCAGGCTTGACAAGGTGCCACAGAAGGCAGCAGGCAGCGCAGCTCGTGCCGAAGCCTCTGCAAACTTCCCCCTGGGTACGAACCATGGGGCTGGCCCAGCCCTGCCACCTCTCCCCAGGTGTCTGTGACTTGGCCACGTCCACCCGTGCTCCGAGTCAGGCATGAATCTGAAGGCAGGGCTGGTGGCTTTTAAGCAGAGCATCTCTTTCTCACTTACCCTTTCTAAACACTTCTGAACCACTGATTTTAATACTCCAAACATGCAAATGCAGGCCTCACCTCATAGGTGGTGGGATTTTTTCCCCCTTTCCTCCTTATTTAAACATTCTTTATTCAACCTTTCATCATTTGCCAGTTAAGTCAACTAATTTTCTACTAAACCCAATTTCACTCATGGCTGGAGTGAAATTTCCGCGATTTTTCCTCATGCCGTGTACCATTAATGGCGCTTGAAATTACGCAAATAAAATTGACAAGCACAAACGCCTTTTTTTCCCTCAGCGAGCTCAGCCAGGAGATTTGTTTTCGAGAAACCCTCGATCCCGGCCCTGCTCCTGGAGAAACCTCCCCTCCGAGACGCCGGGCGCATCCCCACGGCCGGCTTCCTCAGCTCTCGCTTCCCACGAGGGCTCACATCGCCTCCGATGCCGGCAGACGCGAGCACCGAGCTTCCCCCTCCGCCAGCTGCCTCCACCAGCTGTGCCCACTCCAGAATAAATCTACAGCAGCTTCTTGTCCTGCTATTTTCCCCTTGTAGATACTTCAATCAACCAGGGGACGCGTTCCCTTCCCGAGCGCGGGGCAGGCTCTCTGAATTCAGATGGCTGCAGGCTTATCTTTACATCCCGTTGACCTATTTTCAAATTAACCCAACCTTTCCTTCCAAGTCATCGCTCCTGGGGCTGAGAGGTCCAGCAATAAATAGCTCTCGTGGAAACCTGCTGCCAGCCCGGGCCAATATCCCACGTTATATCCAACTGCACCCTCTCTGCCCGCATCTGCTGGCATCAGCGAGCTGGGCTGCAGCGGGGGGACCGCAGAGGGGCTCGTGCCCTTTCTGCTCCCTGTTTGCAGAGGCACAGGCAATTATCCGAGGGACAAAGCGTGCTGGAGACAGCCCGAGCAGTGAGCTGGCCCCTGGGACAGCGCCGTCACCAGCAATTTAAAGAGCAAAGCAGAGGCTGTGAGATGCATGCCCTGCTGCGTGGCCTCTGCTCCCTGCCCTTCCTCCTGCCAGAAGGGAGGAGATGACCTCAGAAGCCAGGGGTTTCCAGCAATTACAGGCCTCTTTGTTAAGCCACCTGCAAATTTCTTACACCTGCCACGTGCCACGGGCATCCGGACTCTTTTCCTGGCCTGTGGTTGTGTGCCATGGCCCAGCGGGAGGCCAGCAATTCTATTTTCTTCTGAGGTTCAACAATACCCTGCTTTCCCATCGTGGCAGGAGGCAGAGCTCCTCTCACCTTCCTAAATTATGCCATGATTACCAAGGTTATGATAACCTCTACGTGATTAAAGCAAAAGTTTCTGCAAAGGCAAAGAAGCCAGCTTAGCGAGTCCTCATTTGGCTACAAAATAAACATATTTCACGAAGGAGTGAAATTTAACAGCTCGGTAATTCGCGCTAATTTATGCACCTTCCTCTCCTACGGGATGGAGCCCTCCGAGGTGGCAGAGATCCCTCCCCGTCGCGCCGAGGTGGCTCCATCCCCGCTCCCCATGTCGGAGCCGCCAGCAAAGCTCCAAGCACGGAGATGCTGGGATTAACGGGAGCAGCACTCGTGGCATTTCCCGGCTGGAATTGGCCAGGAGAAGCCAGAAGAGGTGCCCGACCTGGGCAGAGCTGAACCCCAGAGAAGTGCGGAGGGCGCAAAGCTGCTGATTTCAGCCCAGCTTGCTCTGAACGGCTCCCACAAGCTAAACGAACGGCAGAAAATTACCTGCATTTGGAAACATGCTGGCGGAGAGAACGGCTTCCTGGTCAGAAATTCAGCAAATAACCAAGAAAGTTCCCAGGAAAGTAAAGAAATGTTTGGGTTTACACATGGAACAACAGAAGCACTCTCGTGCCAGCAGTGCCTGTGCACACCTTGTCCAGCCAGGCTGCCTCCTGCTGCCCCAGCAAAGTCTGCAGCAGCTCTAAACCAAGGATATTTTCAGCCAAATTGTTACAGGTGTCACCACAGCAAAGCTGTTTCCTACCCCCTGATGTCCCAGGCCCCTGGGTACTGCATCACCTAGGATGTACCTGCTGGAAACATGCCCTGATTAAACCACAGATGGAAAAAAAATAATAACAAAAATACACCCAGCCCTCCCACGGCGTGCAGCACCCAGCCCGATGCCGCAGCACAGGCACAAAAGCCCGCTTACAGAAACACACAGTCTCCAGGAATGGGAAGAGCTGAAGCCACACAAAATCCATTTCATCCCCAATGTCACGGAGCTGCTAAGTCCCATGACCCTGCTGCACCATCAGAAGCGTGTGTCTGGCCACTGCTGGACATCTGCACGAGCAGTCCCTGGCTCACCCGCGCGGTGCCAGGGCTGTGTTTGCCAGCTGGAAAGGGAAGGTAAAGCCCGGAGCCCGGGCACCACGCTGGTTTTCGTGTGAACAGATGCGAGGCAGAAAGATGGCTTTTATCTGCCAGAAAATAATTAGAAATGCCTTCATCTGGACATCGCGTTTCCATCCGAATGGCCCTTTTTGCAGCCTGAATACACCTCAGTGACCGTGGAAAGCAGGGGAAAATAGTGGCTCTAATTAACTAGATGCCAGGCAGCGAGACGAAAGCGGTGGCAGCGCTGGCTGCAAGTGCCAGGCTGAGCAGAGCTGAGCCCCACTCGTTGGGATGCTCCTCACCTGCACCCCACGGCTCACAGCCGCTGCTGCTCACCAGGGAGAGGGCTGCCAGCAAGGGAACAAGCACGTGCCTAAAATTAAGTGCCCTGCCAGGGCCTGCTTTGTGAGTCCAGGACTTGACACCGGAGCAATTAAACTCCGAGAACACTTTGTAAAGCCCTGACCCCGCGAGGCATCAAATCCTGTTTTCTTCGACTTTCTGTCCTGCCTTATGAGCTGTTAATTTCAAGGGGCCGATTGCAAAAGCACCTTTCGGCGCTGCTGGGATCAATACTCCCCATCGCTTCAGCAGTGTGCAGAACTGCCCCCAGCTCCTGAAACCCCTTCCTCAGAAGCCCCTCAGAAGCAGCCGGAGGTGTTGATGTGACCGTGCCCACCGGCACCCGAGGATGGGGCAGGAGCCCGGTGCCCATCCTGCCACGTCTCAGGGGTGCTGGGGGATGCTCAGCTGCATGCACCCCGTGATGGTCGTGGGTTTGTGCTGGCACAACCATGGCTCCAAAGGCTCTCCTTGTAGTTTTCCAGCATCTCCTATGAGCTGCCTCATTAGGAACCCAGCTCAGGTCCTGCAGACAACCCTCCCCTCCCCTGCCTCGCACAGCGAGCCTGCTTCGCGTCGCCCTGCAAGCACATTTGGGCTACCAAAGCAGCACGGGGGGGCTTCAAGCAAGAACCAAGCGCTTATATTCAGATTTGGGGGTGTCTCCTTCCTCAATTCAGGGCTCAAAATGCTGCTGTCTCCCTCTGCTGCCTCTGCACACCCAGCACACCTCGTAACCCACCCGGTCCCCTCCCAGCACGTTGCAGCACGGCCGACACGTGCCCAGCGATGCTCTGCTCCCGTGTTTCACCTCCTGCCTGGCAAGGAGCATCAGAAGGCAGCTAACTAATTCAGCGAGAAATGCAGGAGAGGACAAACACCTGCCTTTGGTTCAACAGCAGGAGAAAAATTAACCCCTGGCAGGACACAGCAGCATCACAAAGCTCTACAGTGGGCAAAAGCGAGGCTGGATTTGGTGTGTTGCGGTAATTCGGCAGCCCCTGCAGCTCACAGGGAAGGGCTGGCACCAAGCTGCAAGATCTGCCCAAGCCAGAAGTGTCTGCAGCCCAGGCAGGACAGACAGAGTGACAGACAGCGGGTGTGATGGGGACAGAGAAGTACAAGGACAGGGTGAAGGACACAGAGCAGCGAGGTGAGGATAGGGCCTCCTGCCTCCCCTGAGCAACCCAGGCAATTCCTGGAGCCTGATGTGGAACCAGGCCATGGAAAAACAAGGCTGGGCTCAGCAAATCCTTTGCTCCGGGTTCACTTTCATCCCCAAAGCACCTGGAAACGACCAGCTCAGCACCCGGGAGCTTCACTGTTTGCAGTTTAACTGCTGCTGCTCTCCACCTTGGAGCACCGTGCAGGTGCCATGCTCCAGATCCCTTTGCACACCCAGCCCGTCAGGTGCCATCTTTGGGGGCCAGGGACTCTCTTTTCCTCCTATTTACCCAATCCCCATACTTTAGACCCAATCCTGACCACCGCCTCCAGGCACTGCTGCATTGCAATCAATAAACACACCGATAACGAGCAGCTGGCAGGTAACTGCTGGCTGAGGAGTGCGCGCACAAACGTTTTAGCCATCCCTTGCCAATGATCAATACAGGTATAAAAACCAGCTCAGAAACGTGAAAAGGCAAAAACAGGTGGGGAGAGAGGTTATTCCACACTGAATAATGTATGGGCACCAGGCTTTGCTCTGCGAAGCCGTGCTGGGCAGGAGCAGGCACAGCTCCGAGCTGTGAGAGGAGCAGGGGGGGTGCCAGAGAGAAATAAACAAAAAGCGGAATCCACATTTCACATTTCTGCAGCAAAATATCCCCAAACCTAGCCCAAAGCTGGATCCTGACTGCGGGCTGACCTGGTGATCGCAATGATGAGATGTGAGCCAGGGGAACCCCGAAAACCTGCAAGGTGGAGCTGCTGGAGGGGCTTCACCCAAGGAGCCGTGAAGCAGACCCACCTCCAGCGGACCCAGTGGAGGAGCTGAGCATGGACAGAAGCATCACAACATATTCCTGATGTGGGCTGCAGCCAGTTTTCCCTTGCACACCGTGTAAGGAGGGGGCAGAGGAGGGGGTCCTGGGTCCGTCCCAGCATTGCATCCCCCTCCTCACACATCCCCGGCTCTCTGCACAGCATCCCCTGCCCGCAGCCACTGGCAAAGCCCTCCTGGGGCCTTGGCTAAGCACGTGAGATTAACGGCTAGCACAGCTCGTTATTAATCGCGCACGTTCAGTTAAGCCTCCGGCTTGCTCCCGGCAGCACAGGGGCTAATCTCAGCCCTCCTCCACGGCACGGTGGCGGGGAGGTTTCTGAAAGGTCAGCAGGTACCGAGCTGGGTCCCATCCAGCACCAGGACGGGTCTCCAAAGCAGGACCCAGCTCTGGCCCCAGCTCTGGAGGGGAAGAGGGATGGATCCATGCATCCAGGCATCTCGGGGAATAGGTGCAAAGCCACACAGCCAGAGCAGATTTCATCATGGCCAAGCAGTGCCAAAGCCCCTACACTTCTTACAAAACTGAAGCCTTCCAGGGCCTCTCCCCAGGGCGGCTCGCAGGGGGAAACAAACCCTGCACAACCCCCGGGAAGCCTCAGCCAGCTCCTTCCCCTCATTAAACAACCACCGTGAGGCCCTCCACCAAAAAACACAAACAAGAACTGTGCAGCAACACCAAAAGCCTCCCAGCCATTAACTTCCTCCGTCCGGGGGCACACGGACCCAATTCAGCACATGGATTTAGCTCGGCATGCAGCGCAGCACAGGGATGGCTGTGATGCGCGCCCATGCCTCCTGGAGAAGCTGCTGCATCTTGCAGCAGAACCAGGATTATTTTTTGGAGTTAATTACTCGGGAGCTAATTCTGTTCATTAATTCTGAATGCTGCAGGGACTGGGTTGGGTTTTTTCTTTTCTTCCTTTTTTATTTTTTTTTTCCCCAGGATTGTTATTTATTTTTTGCTCTCCCTTCCCAGCACAGCTCATTATGCGGCAGATGCTGGCTTAAGCATCGCCCCAAATCTCCCCGGTCCACGAGGCGACTTCAGGCTTTTCTCCATTTACATCCCACCCTCGTTTGCATTTTCATTGGCACTTGCCCTCCAACTTGACATCTCTGGCAGGAGCCCAGGAAATCTTGCAAGCAGCCCGGTGATAACTCAACCTCAGCAGCAGAGAGAAGCGCGGCAGCAGAGCCCCACGGCCACTCGGGCATCTCCTATATGATCACCTCCTACTTTTTTCTTTTTCCACTTAATATTGGTCTCTCCTGGAGACTGGTGGCTGCCCAGACAGGTGCTTAGGGTGGCCAGGCACAGCTGTTGGCACACTCCCACGCTGTCTCTCCCCATGGCGCACCGCAGAAAGCACCCCAAAGTTCCCCCGCAGATCCCCAGAGCCACCCCCAGGACCTTCAAAGGAGGGCTCCTTGGTGGCTGCCACCCCCTCGCAAGGGACACAGGTTATTTTTGGCAGCCTTACTCAGCTGCCTCGCAGCCGAACAGGAAGGGAGGGAGGGAAGGAAGGAAGGAAGGCAGCACAGCCGCCGCTCAGACACCGCTGGGGAAGCTGTCGGGGCTGAGCGCAGCCGCATACCCGCTATGGCACGGAGGGAAGAGCCCCCGACCCATGGGACATCCTGCAGCCACACGGCCCCCAGAGAGCATTGCTGGGGAACGGGGGCCAGAAGGGACATGGGAGATGCTGTGTGCTGACAGCAAGGGACTGACATTGCTCAGATCCAGCCCCAGGACCATGCAATCAGCCCCATGCAAAGCCCTGGCACGAAGCCTTGATTTATACCAATCCCTCCTGTCTCACTGGGATGCAGAAGGGATGGGATCGATCCCAGCCGTGACCCTGCTGGGCTGCACCAACCCAGAGCTTGCACCAGCCATGGGCAAGGGAAAAGCCAGCCCTGAGCTTTGCAGTCCTCATGATTTTAGGCACTGCCCGTGCAGACCCCGAGGGCAACGCGCACCCGCGGCACCCACCTCTGCAGCTCCTTCAGCGACACCGTCACCCTCAGGCTGTGTCCCAGGAGGAAGAGGGCAGCCAGGATGTCCGCCCACTGCACCATCTCGCCCAGCGGGCCCCCCTTCAGCACCCGCGGGCTGAAAACGTCCCCTGACTCCTCCGTCAGGAAGCCGATGTGAACCAGGATCTGGGGACGGGAGGAGAGGGGTCAGTGCCAAACGGGCGGCTGGGGGGAAAAGGTGTTGTCACCATCAGGCAGCTTGGTTTTTACAGGCTTTGGCCAAAAATGACTGATGGTCATCCCCCCCTCCGCCTCCTCCTGCAGGCTGTAATTACTCAGGGAAATCACTGGGGTGTGAAGACAAACAATCTATGCCCAATTAGCAAAGACCCAATATTCAGAGGCTCCCAGTGGCTGGGCTCTCTCCGTCTTTAGAGCAGGTCTTTTTTCCCGTTGCACATAAGGGGCTGTCCATGGACAGGGCATTCATCTCCTGCAGAAAGGGCCACCAAGGGCAGGGCACCAGGAAAATGCCAACAGGAGGGCCAACAGCCTCCAGCACCTGTAGGAGCTGGGCCACCCCCTCCCCAAACTGCAGCATCCAGCTGCAAAATTCTGCCCAGATTTTGGTCCCGCTTGTCCTGCAATGTCCTGAGCACACCTGGAGCCGTGGTCACGGCCACCCCAATGGGAATCACAGAATATTAGGGATTGGAAGGGGCCTTGAAAGATCATCTAGTCCAATCCCCCTGCCGGAGCAGGACCAAAACCCCACAGGAACAAAGAAACACAGCCCAGCCCCTGCAGCCCTGCCACTGCTGGAGCTGAACGCTCCATGTCCCCGTCCCCACACCGACACCCTCCCGCGCAAGCTGCTCCTACGTGTTTCTGGTCCCTTTGCCGACCCTTCAGCTTCTGCTCGAGGCGCCGGGCTGCCCGCAGCCACTGCTGGGCCAGGTGCCGGATCCTTTTCTTCATGAAGCTGAGCGACTCCTTGCCTGTGCCCACCAGCTCCAGCAGGCGAGCCAGGTCGCTCCGGAAAGCTGCCTGCAGGAGAAGGGAGCGATGCTTTGTGCCTGCTGGGCACTTGCAAGAAAAGTACTGGTTTTTATTTTTATTTTTTCCCTAAGAACCAGTTGGAGAGGGGTGGCTTCCCTTGGGAAACCAAAGGCAGAAGGCAGGTGGGAGAAGTGGGGGGTTTTAGGGGTTGCTTCCCCTTCTCACTGCCTCTCAGATCGGCTCTTGATGTCAGGGACATGGGAAACAGCCCAGGACTGCCCACGCCTGGGAACGGCAGTGGCATGGGGGCACCCAGGGCAGCCCCAACCAGCCCCCCTCACACCATGGTGAATGCCACACATCCAGGGTGTCACAGGTCCTTCCCAGCCAAACCATCCCCCATCATGTCACCTGGCCACGAGGTGACACCAGCACTCCGAGTGCCAACCCCTGAGCCTCAGGACATCCCGGTGGGAGCAAACCCCCGGGTGGCATCAGGATGGGTGCTGGGGACTGCCCCAGGGATATTTATTGCAGCAGCCCCGTGCCCATTGCATCCCCCCGTGTCCCCAACCTTACCTGGGCGCGGGGCGGTGGCGGGGGGGACGGGGCGGCCGCCGTCTGGTTCCTCCAGGGCAGGGGAGGGCAGAACCACTCGACTTCGCTGAGGTAGATGAGGAACGAGCACTCGGTGCCGTCCACGCCAAAAAATGCATAGCAGGGGTCAGAGGTCCACCGGGCCCTCATCCACTGCAAGGGGAGCAAAGAAACACGGGGGGCTCGTCTCTGGCACTGGGACCCTCAGTCCTTGTCCCCCTGAGCTACGCTGGTGCTGGGGGCGAGGGCAGGGGGACAAGTGGTGCAGAGCTGCAGAAAAAGAATGGGATGGTTGTGCTCTTTCTTGGGGGGGTGTTTTTTTTCTTTTGGTGTTTTTTCTTTCACCAGGTCCAGTTCTCACCCCAGACCGAGTCATCACCTCCTAGGAAACGACGCGCTATGGGGATTTCTTCCCATCCCCTGTGCCAGGGCTGCCAATTTCACAGCCCCAGGCACACGGCGGGGCGAGGAGGCAGATCCTGCAGCCGTCCCCATGAAGGATTTCACGTGCAGGAGAACAACCAGCAACCGCAGCCCCCATTCATCATCCCCCCGCCCAGCTCCTGCCAGCCTCTTCCTAATTCAACTCCCAAACCAAATCTCCTCGGGAGACAGGTCGCTGCGCCCGCTATGTAAAATGCACCAATCACCCAGACAGGAGATCGAATTACAGCCTTCCACAATTAAATTACATCCCGAAATCGCTCCAGTTGTGGACGGAAAGGGTGCCTCGTGCTAGGGGAGGTGGAAAAGGCAACGCCCCGGCGTCATTTCAACATACCCTTCAGTGTCTTTGCAGGGAGACTCAGCCCTGCAGGATCCTGAGCTTGGAAGCAGGAGGCCGGGAAGGGGAGGGGAGGGAGATGCTTTTAATTAGTTCATGTAAATACGCTCTCTGACAAAGCAATCGTGCTCCAGGCCAAATGCCAGGCTGCGCTGAGGTGTAAGGAGCGCACCGTGGCGGGCAGGACGTGGTATTTGCGAGCGAGGTCCCTGCCACCTTAACAAGATGCTCTTCTGCGACACGCTGAGGTTATTCCCCAGACACCGGCACTGCTCCAGATATTTAAAGGAGATGTGACAGTGCTTTCTCCTCGCCGTGCTTCTGTCATTAAACACAGAAAATACCGGCAGGGAGAGACAGCTCTGGGAGCTGAGCCTGCTGCTGCCTGCCAGCCTCCAGGTCCCCAGCCCTTCCCCGCTGCTCAAAGCCTTTCCCAGCGGTTTCCAGTTGGGGTCAGCCCCGACTCACCTCCACCTTCCCAGCGCAGTCAGGGTACTTGGGGTCCCTGGGCACCTCGCACTGGTCCCTCCTGCCATCCCCCACTGCGGAGAGAGGAGCTGGGTGAGGCAGAGCCCCCTGGAGCCATGCAAGGGGATGGGATGGGGCTGGCAGCCCCTGGCTGTCACAAGGCAAGGTTTTTAGGAGAAAACTAGAGATGTAGGAAACCAGGGAGCGGGGGTTCCCACCCAGGCTCCTCTTCCTGGTTGTAACAGCAAGGCGAGAGCCCTGGAAACCACAGTCAGGTCAAAGAGATGCTGCGACCATGCGCTGCATCCACACCGAGCTGCCCCAAGCAGTGCCGGGAGCTCTGCCCAAGGGCTTCATGTGCTCCCCTTGGTATTTGCAGACTGGAGTGGGTTAGGCAGCTTCAGATCAGCAACCACCCTGCATTTTTACCAAGTTCTCCATAGCAGGGTCTCCCTATTGCACCTGCGTACCGTGTCGGAGCCCGGCTGTGCACAGGACACTTACTTTTTGCGCTCATGAGGCTGTTCCGGAGAATCTGATCTACTTTTATTGCAATGTCCGAGACGTTTTGAGCGATAGCTTGGATCCTCTCCATCAAACCGGCCGCTGGCTGGAACCTGGGAATAAGGCAGAGATGCCCTGAAAACATCCCCAAGACACAGGCAGAGCAAGCTGTGGGTGCAACGCGGGAGCGCCTCGTCCTGCAGGGGCCTGGCACCAAGCTTGGTGGCTTCAAAGGGATTAGGCTTTAAAACCACATAAATCAGTTTTCTGCTATATTTTTTTTTTTTCTGTGTGCTCATAAACACAGATATAGCTATGCATTTTACATGGGGAAGTATTAAATATGCCAGAGAAATCTGTTTTCCTTATTTCAGACGTGCTATGTTTGAAAATCCTCTGCTGCGATTGTTGGTCTCGCCGTGCATGCAGGAAGGTTGGGGTGAGAAAAGAACCAAAAATCAAGAAAAAAGATGAACAAAACAGTGAAGGGCGAAGGACACGGCCTCACCAAAAGCATGAAGGGCATGTGGATGGCCCGAACCACCACCAATGGCCAAGTGGATTTCCACTCTCCCTGGTGAGGAGAGGTGCGTGAGGGCTTTGGGGATAGGGGGACAGCTACGGGGACAGCTTTGGGGACAGGGCCATCGGCAGCACAGCCTGAGCTGGCATTGAGCTCGGTGTCACATCCCCCACAGAGCACACAGGGACCGTCCTGGTATGGGTGGAGATCAAATGCCACCGGCGTGGGGTTGCTGCGCATGGTGTCTATCGAGCCAAGACTCGCAATCAGTTCTGTCGTGGGTAAGCAGCACCATTAAACTCCTCTACACAACACACTGAGCAGCACTAGTGACAGCGCTGCAAAGATGCCCGATGTCAATTAAAACCTGTCGTAATTACACAAGGGCAGGAAAATTCAATCCCTTAACAGCAGCACCCTGCCACGCCTGGCGAGGGGCGGGATCTCCACCTCCGATGCCTCGCTTGCCGTTTCCACCACAAACGATGCCCTGATGAGCTTGGTTATCACAGAAAATAATTTCCCCTTCTGCAGCATTGGGGCCATGAGCTTTTCCCGCTGCTGCTGAGATTGTTATCATGCAAGGAAATGTCCTAAGCAGGGAGCAAACCCAAAAGGGCTACCTCCAATACTCCCGGCACAGAAATAGGCACTGATACCAGGTCCTTCCCCCTGAAGTTTTATGCTTGCTCTCCAGCGGATCACTGAACCTGAAGGCTGGGATTTAAAGTACCTCTGTCCTCAAGGCTAAAAAAATCCTGGTTTTATGAACCGATACTGCTCCGGCTGTTGATTTAAAGTCCATTCTCCAGCAGCAAGCAGCCCACATTTTTCCTTCTGGCATGGTTTATGACCATCGATACTCAAGCTGCATACCTCCACGGGGAGCCACATATCTTAGGCTTTTAAGAAATAATAATTAAATGCAGAGGACACCATTGCCCCCAAGTAACTTCCAACCTTTTGCAGAGAATAAAGCCCAGGTCTCCTGCCAGCTGCTGTAACTGCTGAAACAGGGAGATTCCTTGTGAGACCCTGGCAAAATACAGACACAAAAATGACCCGCAACAAGCCTGGCTTGTGAGCGTGGCTCTGAGGAGACAAGATGCTCCCAGTCTGAGGGCAGAAGTGCTCAGCCAGCCCTGAAAGCTCTCAAATCCCTGGTTTTTGGTAGTTTTTTTCCGCCAGGAAGCTGTGGTCAGTCCACGCAGGCGATGAGCACGCACGTACTAAAAAATAAAAAGCCAAGACAGGCAGGCAAGGATCAAACATCTCCAGAATTACCGAATTCACAGCCGACAAGCCCAGCCTCCTGCTGTAACAGCGGGAGGGGGACGATGGCTCAGCAGGGATGCTCCTCAGGTTTCTCCAACACTCACAGTAATGCAAAAGGATGGGCACAGCTGTGGCAGCTCCACTCCAGAGCACCTACATCAGGGCATGGTCCAACCCCTACCTGCAGCCAGAAGCTGCCCAAGACCTGGCCAGGTCTAATCCAGCAGTCAGGAGGACCCCAAAGGCTGAAGGCAGCCTTGCTCTCCATCTCCTCCCCGATGACCTCTAGACGTCAGCGAGGACCAAACACTAGCACTTCCGAACGTAAAATCAGGATCTTCACCCCAAAGGAACAGCTCAGCCCCGCAGCCAGCACCAATCCTGCTCGCTGCCACCCGATTTGGCCCGGCGCCCGTCAGTTCACCCAGCTCCTGCTGCAGCTCTTCCCCGAACACAGAGGCTTCGAGGCTTTGATGTAAGATGTATGTTTGATCACAGCACTTCCAGCTCTCTGAAACAAGACAGCCGCGTTGTGCCGGGCTTCCCGCAAGGCACGGGAAGGTTACCTGAGAGGAGATGAAAACTGAACCCAGATCAAGAAGCCAAGGGAATATTTCGCTCCCTTCAGCTATTCTGGAGCTGAAATGTCCAGTGCGGTCCTTGGCATGTTTTATATATTAAAAGGAAGGAGTAACTGCAGAAAACAACCCGAGCCATGTTCATTCTCACATCACCTGCACCTTCACTCTTCAAATCAGCGGTTCCTCCAAACCCCCCCTGCTTTGGGCACGGGGGTCCAAGGGCTTTGGGTGCAGCACCCAGCCCACCACCTCCTCTGCTGGGCAGCAGGGCACAGCTGGAGCAGCAAATTTCAATTAACGTGCTAACAAGATGACAAAGAGGTTAAGCAGAAGTTACATGACTTCAGAAGTTACCATTACAGCGATTTATCACCTGGGCAGAGGACAAGAAAAGAAAACACCTAAGGCAAAACCTCTAAGGCAAAGAGGTTTCCTGCAGCTCGTCAGAATTTGATACCTTATTCTTAGCACCCGGAGACATGGGGAAGGACAAGGTAAGTGGCTCCTTCTGCTAAATGACAGCTCAGCAGAACGGAAATGTGGCTTGTTATCCAAAAAAAGCAGCGAGATCACAAACTGTTTACCCAGCATGAGAGGCAGGGTGTGCAGAGTCGTGGCATGTAGCTGGAGCAGGACAGTGCCGGGAAAGGGGCAGGCAGGACACGCTCGATGTGCCACAAAGCCTGGTCCCCGCGGGGTCTCAGTCTGTGGTTGCAGCCCCCACCAGCACAGCAGGATGAAGAACTCTTTACCAGCAACACCGCTGCATGGGGAGCAGCAACGGGCCCCTTCTTTCCTTCTTGCTTTTTAAATTTTTCTCTAGCGACGATATAAATGCCACCGAAATGCGCTGGGGCTATGCCAGCTATTGAAACTATAGTAAATTACTATGGGTTTTCTAGAAGAAATTTTTTCCCTGGGACCTTAAAAACATTTACTATGGCAAATACAGTACTTTTACTTCTAACCATCAATATTGATTTCATCTTTATTATTTTCAGATTTATACTTCCCCGTGTTGATTACGATTCAGATCACACGGTGGCTTATAACGCACTGTATACAGTCTTCATCTCATTTCAAAAACCGCTATTAAGATGTATGTTTCCCCACAGGCAGATCATTTGCCATATAACGTAGCCAGAGGTTGAATTTTCCTTTACTTTTTTATACATTAATTTGGTTCCCTTCACTTTGTCTCTCGCTCCCAACCCTGCAGCTCAGACTCAGCTTGTTTATCCCTTTACAAGGTACCGTATTTTTATTGCCTTTTATAGAAAGTGGCATTATGAAAAGATGAATCTCTTTCTATTTGTGCATTGTCTTCATAATACAAACCCTAAGCATATTTGTTTGCTCATCCTATATTTCTTGCTATTAACTGCTGAAAGCAGTGGCTTTGGAGGACCGCTACAGATGGAGAAAAGCAGATGTTTTGAAGATCATACATCAACAAACGCAACATTCGCACAGAGCAGTTTACCAAAGGACTTCAACTTGTTCACGACGACGTCTGCACTGTCATTTGCCTCTTTAAAGATTTTTTTTGCCCAAAGACACGAGGCAGAAGAGATATCCAAGCACAAGACGTGTCTGCCCAGCCGCACCGCAGGACAGGGATCCCAAATCCCAAGGGGCACTGATGGTAAACCTTCTACCCACATCCCCGTGCACATCCCCACGTTCCCTACAAGGGGATGGCTCATACCCAAAAGCACAAAGGTGAAAATAAACCCTTAGGGCAGGGAGGTTGCCTGCTGGCTGCTGGTCTCCCCAAATTTCATATCATTGTCCCCTGCACTGCGGCTCACAACTGGGGCTGCAGCGGGGGCTGGCCGGGTGCCCCATTCATGAGGACCTGCCACAAGTTTTGTGTTTGAGTTGTCTGGATTTATCCCCAGAAATCTGGTGCTGGAGATGCTCCCTAAGCATCCGTACCCAAATTTCACCTTAGCATGTGGCCGTGGGGGGCCATGAGAATGGCCGAGCCCCGTGGGATACCGATGGGAGTTATCCCCCGTGGGATAACGATAGGAGTTTAGAAAGGTTCAGAGCCCCAGGGAGTAGAGGAAAAGCCCAAAGCCTTTCTATCAACCTGCCAGAAAAGCACAGCTAAAGAAAAAAAAAAAAAATAGAGGAAAAAAGAGGGAAAAATTGGAAGAAAAACAGGCAAAGGTGAAAAAACAATGCAGAACAAGTACAAGCCCCACTGCACAACGTGCTACTAGGAATCCCACATCTAATAGGGCACAAAATACAGCAAGATGTGGGGCTGGGGCATGCACCCCACACTCCCCAGCCCCACTGTGGCCCCTGTCGGTCCCCTGGGCGCCCCAGGTCCCATCACAGCACAGGGGTGCTGCTGCTGCTCCCCAGGAGCCACTCGCTAAGCCCCATGAAACCAAGGAGGGTTTTTATGCTTCACATGCAGCCCCAGCCAGTGAACCGAATAAAAATAAAAAACTGCATAAAAAATACCACAGAACGGTGCACGCTTCAAATATAATTTCTGGTATCTCTGTATTCGGCAATCTTTTTCATTACATCTCAGTGCTGAGACAAACAGCTCAATCTCCTCTCCATGAATACTTGAATAAAGACCCACGATCGCTCGGGCTCTGTTTGCACTCTTTGTGAATTCATATCGGGCAAATAACCCAGAGAATGTATTATTTCAGGACAGGACCATGCCGGGGAAACTCATTTGAAGCAAATCTTGGATGCTGCACGAGCAGAGCCGCTGCCGAGCTCCTCCAGTCGAGCTACTTCAGCAAATTGAGGGAAGGAAACCACGTGGGTGACCGGCCCCGGCTGTCCGAATGACAGATCACGTTGTAAATACCGGGGCATTTTATTCACCGAAGTACTTTGATTTATTTTAATTTCCATTTACCGCAGGTGACGTTTTGCACAAAAATGCATTTAAAGGCTCTGGCCCTGAGCGAGCCGCGGCACCCCTTGGGAAGCCTCTGCCTTTGCAGGGAGCAGGCAATACGTTTCCCAAGAAATAAGGTCCCTGATAAAAACCTTGCCCAACTTCCCGGTCAGGGTGGTATCGCAGCCCTGCACCGAGCACCCAGCACATACTTCCACATAAGCAGAACTTGCCAGCAACGTGTAATCGAGATTGTTAATTAAAAGACTTTATGAATGCCATAAGCTGCTGAGGGATCCTTCCCGGACAGGATACGGGGCTGCAGCCACAACCCGAGCCCTCCTCTCCCTAACACCTTGCGGAGCAGAACAGAGCCAAGCCCTAAGCACAGGCACCAGCGAGTTTTATTCCTGTGAACACAAAGGGTCACAGACACGGGGTTATGGGCTCAGTCACCTCGATGTACCTTCATCTTTGCTTGACTGAGGCATAAACCAGATATATTTGCTGTATGCTCGGGCAGTGTGATGCCTGCAGGCTGCCAGAAATGGCCTTCAGGGGGCCCTGGAGATGTCACCACCCACAGCAAGCTGCTGAGGATGACATCCAAAAGCAAATTGCCAAAAATTAGACAGAAATACCCAGTTTTGCCCACGTGAGGCCATGCTGTGGGCACTGTGGGAGGATGCTCCCCGTCTCCCATGGGTGCTGAGGGCTCTCCAGCCACAAGCTGCCTGAGGTGACTTCAGCACAGCACAAAATGCCAGGAGAGCACTTCAATTCCACGCATCGAGAAGCCTCCTTGGCAAAGCCCTGCATAAGGCAGCCCCCAGCACATCGACATTTTGGGCTGAAAATGAACAAAAAGCAAAGCCCGCTGAGGAACTGACCACAGCACACAGAGCTGGAGGTGCTGGGGGGATGCAAGCCCAGGAGCAAGGGGGGAGAGGAGCCAAGTGCTGCCGTGGGGACCCCAACATCAGCAGCGATGTCCCCAAGGCGCTCCTCAGTGGCAGCGATTTGGGGACGAATGGAGCTGGCAGGACACAGGGCTCCCGTCTGTTCGGTGCCACGCTGTGCGACCTGTAATTACCGGGGGAATTCGGAGTCGTGTAACGATTACAAGAACAAATACTTTAAGCGTGTGGAAATTAACTGAGCCCTGGCAGTAATTAAACTTGAAGATTAATCAGTCATTAGCAAATAACACCTTTCATCTGCTAACCACTACGCAGGGCCGAGGGATGAGAGGGGCAGCAGGGCAGGGCACCGGCATGCAGACCCCAGCCTGGGACCCCTGCTGCCACCTCCCATGTGGGGACAGCCCCAGGATAGGGACCAGGGCTCCGCCGAGACCCCAGCTCTGGCATTTTTGGGGTCCATCTGGGATCAGCCACCTTGTGCCCACTCCATCCCTCCCCAAACCCTTTTCCAGCAGGGCCCTGGTGTTTTCCCCGCAAGCTAACGCTTCCCCTGCCCAGCAAACAGCTCTCCAGGAGGCTTCCATAAGTACTTCTAATTTCCTTCCCTCTGATGATTTACGAGGGTTGCATTCAATTAACAGCGGCATTGATTTTCCTGCAGCTGACGGGCAGCCTGCTTGCGCTCGGTGTGAAAGCCACCGCTCACCTTCCCGCACGGCTGGAAAAGGGACTCAGGAATCCCAGGGACAGGCAGGGGGCTGCAGCTGGTGCCCCTAACCCAGAGTGACAAACCAGGGACCTTCCCTAAAACCTCCTCGGGACCTCCTCTAGGTCGGATTTTGGACGGTTGGGTGTACCAAAAGCCATCTCTAAAGCATGGCAGGAGTGATGCACAGAGGCACCCACACGTGCTCAGCCCCAGACAGCACCTACGGAGCTGGAGATGACTTTTGCCATCTTGGGGAGCCTTACAGCAGCATAAAGCTTTTTGTCCTGACAGCTGGGGGGCTTTCCGAGTCCGGTGGTTCATTACACCCCACGTATTTGAATCCACTCCTGCAGGCTGGTGTGGGGGCACGGGCTGCGCTGCTGATTGCAGGGGGTTCTGTACAGCACATGGGGGGCTTTGACTCGTCCCTATCCAGGAGGTGCTCTGCGAGCTCATATCCTTCCTATTTCGGTGGAGATCCTTTCATAGGCATGAGAGCACTTTGGAAAAACAAGAAATAATCCGCTGCTGCTCAGGAGGAGTCGCAGACCCCCTGCTCGTGGCTGTGCTGACCGGGGAGGGGATGAGCGCAGCAGCTGCGCTAACCAGAGGGGCTTTAAAGAATCAAATCCCTTTGAAATTACCACCCTTTAATTGTATCAGCGTTCACTGGCAGCTTCAAGTCGGTCACGGGAGATCAAAGAGGGAGGGAGGAGGGAACAGGCTGGGATGGAGCCCACAACCCCACACCCAGGCTGGGGCTGCTTTGGGATCAGGTGCTGGAGCCCCTTCCCCTCAAACAAGGCCCTACAACAAAACCAAGCCCCAGAGGCCAGAGGGAAGGAGGAACCACGAAGAAAATGCTTGGAAGGTCTCAAAGGCACGAAGGACCATCAACCCCACCAGCTTCATCGGCCGTTTGGGATGCTCCCGGGGGATAATTTATAAGGAGCAAGGGGTGAGGAGCTGGAAGAAGTTGCCCCCCTGCCGAGGAATATTCTGCTCCTGAGAACTGAGAAAGCTGTGATTTCCAGCACTCGGTGCCATCTCAGAGCAGCCACAAAACCCAGAGGATGCTTTGAGCAGGTCTATCAGCCCTCATCCTCTGTGGTCTCTCCGCCCCAGACTCAGCAGATGAATCAGAGCCCCCCTCAGCCCTGATTTTAGAAACCCAAACCTGTGACACCCCTGCAGCCAGGGTCACTGTTAGGTGTCA
Organism: Heteronetta atricapilla; assembly: GCA_011075105.1. Taxonomy (NCBI): domain Eukaryota; kingdom Metazoa; phylum Chordata; class Aves; order Anseriformes; family Anatidae; genus Heteronetta; species Heteronetta atricapilla. The sequence goes on from CM021748.1 coordinate 4,777,195, forward strand.
CCCTGTGTCACCAAGGGCCACTTGTCCCTCCGAGGTGCCCGAGACAACCCTGGACCCACGTGGAACAAGCAGCTCCACAGGGCTGCTGCCAGCCACTGTCAGATTTCCCTCCAAAGCGATCGCCGCCAGTCCACATAAATCCTTTAAGTACATCTTTTGGTTGCTGATGTACAGAAATTACCATAACCTGGAATCGCTCGTTCTTTTAATGAGAAACTGGCCAAAAACATCATCAAATGAGAGCCAGCGCCTTCCAGTCTAGCAGCCACGTCCCTTCCTGGGCAGGATTTCTGCTGTCCTACTCGTGCCTCCAGCCATCAGCCAGCCCTGCGACGACGAAATCCCCAGCAGCTGCCACCACACAGACAAATGAGATCGTTCAGTGGTTAAAATTACATTACTGAAAAGGCAAGAGCGCGCACTCGCAGGCTTCCTGTGCAGCTTTAATTCATGCGTGCACTCAGTTCAGCACAGCCCAGCCTTTAATTGCAGGCTCTCTTACTGTGTTTTCCATCAGAGGTGCAGAAGAGACTCGGAAGGAAGGCGAGGGAGAGGAGTGGAAACGATCGTGGAAACACCGAGGTGCAGAAACCCTCACCAGCCGCCCAGCAAAAGCAAAGCACTGCAGCACCCGCGGTGGCCTCGGTGACAAGGTGCAGGGCAGCGGGGACAATTGTGTGTCACATCCCTGCACCGTGTCACCTGCAGCTCCGCCGGAGCAAAGCCTGCTCTGCATTTTCCCAGCCTCGCAGAGCTATCCACAAGCATTGCCCCTTGATTTATTATTTTTTTTCCCACCTCTGCCTCACCGTATTCAGGTTCCTTTACCTACGATATTTTTGCAGGCTGTGGAGTGACAGTGAATTAGTATGAATAAATGTTTAAAGCCTCCACAGCAAGGGGAAATGTCTCTTTGGTAAATCAGTGTGTTGTGATTTGAAGGCCGATGGCACCTCTCACACCATCGGCACGTGGCACGGATGCAGCCCACACACCACAGGAGCACCTGCGCCGTGCCGCGAGTGTTTCAGGGCTGGCCAGTTTGTTGTTATTTCATTTTTAACCTTGCTCGGCTCCAAAGCTGAACATCTCAGCCCCCTATCTCAAACCACGGTCATTTCAGTGGCTGTTTCATCTTGGTGCTTCCGAAAGGGAGGATGGAGAGAGCAGGAGAGGAAGCCGTGGGGCTGGTGGCTCGGTGCCAGGCAGGACACCCAGGCTTTGTTCCCTTCACAGCCCTTTCAGTTTTATTTTTATTGCTTTACATCCTGAGCAGACCATACAATCACCACCCACCTGGGGCTGCTGCCTGCCCGGGAGGTGCGACACCTCCTTACCCTCTGCAGGACACAGCAGCACCGGGCAGACGATGAGAGGAGCGAGGCTGGGATTTCCCAGATTCTTCTCCTCGATGCCAGGCATCACCTGGGCGCCGGTTTGGAGCCTCATCTGCAGGCAACCCATCCCCTGCGGTGCTCCTGCAGCAGCAGGCACGATGGAGACGTGTTTGCAGGGAGAACGTGAGCGCAGCGCAGCAGAGCTCACTCTGGGGGTTGATGGCAGAGGGAGCACAGCCCCCTTGCACCACATCCTGCTCCAGCCCACCCCCAGCTCCTCCACGCTGCGACGCCAGCAGTGGGGACAAGTTAACTCCAAAGTTCAGGGCAACTTCAGAAATCCCCCCAAAAACCTTTCCAGAATAGGCAAACACCAAGAGTGCAGATCTCTCCATGCCCTGGGGAGCTCTGCCAGCAGCTCAGCCCAGGAGTTTTGGCACCACACAACACTTTGGGGGGCTTTTTGCTTCTGCAAATCCCCCGAGCTCATGATCTGGAGCACAACAACAGTGCCCGGGGCCCCACGGGGCATCAGTGCAGCCGACTGACCTGTCCAGAGGGAAGCGCGCTTCATCCCCTTTGTGGAAGTCAGTGCCGTTCTCCAGCCTGGCCAGGATGTCCATCCTCTTCATCAGCAGCTCCAGCATGTCGCTCATTCGCCGCAGCACCCCTCGGGACTCCAGCGTGCCCATCACTGCAGGGGCACAAAGAGCAAGGGGACACGGTCACAGCCAGGTGCTGCCGCAGGGCACCGAGCTGTGCGATGAGACAGCGAGACCCCCCCACGGTGCTTCTGCCCCCATGCCCCCCATTCCCCCAGGTGGGCTCGGTGGGTTTGGGGCCATCTCAGTGCCCTGCTGGCCCTGCACGTCCCCTCCCTGGCTTTTCAGCCCCATACCCATCGACGTGCCCAAGGTGCAGAGCTCAGAGTAATCCCTGCCTGCACCCGAATTTATCCGGGCTGCTGCAGATGCCATTAACCAGTAGCTGCACCAGCCCCAACCCTCTCTGGGCATAAAATCCTGGCACACCCACCTGATCTTGCCTGTCCCAAGTGCTTACAGAAACCAAACTTCATTCTCAAGCACTAAACAAGCAGCCTTTTGTTACACGCTTCTATTTTTCACTCTGCAGGACCCACCTAGCCCAGCATCCTGCCTTTGGCAGCAGCCTCAAGGGGATGTTTAGGGAAAAGCATGAGAAATAGAGCAAATCCCCACTCCTCCCTCAGCACATCCTCCCGGCAGCACCACGTTTTCCTACTGCAGAGAAAAAAAATAAATCAGAAAATCACTTTTTCTAACCAAACCGACTACAGGATGGGTGCCCCAGGCGCTGGAAATAGCTCGCTGTTTTTTGCATTGCATCTCAGCAAATCCCTCCAGCAGGGAAAAACCCCCGATTCCCAGCCCCATTTTGCACTCTGCTTGCTTCGGGCTGGCACAGCACCAACCAACCTTGTGCTGAAATTGCTGGCGGCCGAGCTCCCCGAGCCCCCGGACCGGCAACACGCGGGGTCCTGGTTTGATCTTCTGCCTGGTGACAGGCAGCCCCGAGCCAAGGAACGGAAAATAAAGCTCCCGTTTCATCTCAGTGTGCTTCATTTCATGTCCGTAATAACTTAATCAGCGCATAATCCCCAAACTTCTCCCGTTTAGCTTATCTCCACTCACATGTGCTTGTCAAGAGGCAGCACACATTTCGTTTACGGAGCAGCAGGAGATGCACAGACGGATGCTCCGGGGGCTATCGGGATCTGGGCACCTCTCCTGCTGCTGCAGACGGGCACAAACCCGGCTGTAGGAAGGTCAGAGTGCAGCACCCAGCCCACACCGAGCAGCACAGGGACCTATACACTGGTGGCACCCAAATGACCGTGGTGTTTGATGGCCATGCTGGGATCTGGCTCCCGCAGAGATGCATCCCTGCTGCCCAAGGAAATCTCCCAAGGTTTGACTCCTGATGCTGCGGTGCTGGTGCCGTGCAGGGTGGGATTCACAGGAGGGCTGCATCGGGCACCGCAGCTGATCTGGGGGCTTTGGCACCCACGTCCCCCCCTGCACCGGGCTCCTGAGCACCCCACGGAGCTTCGTGGGTGCTCTAAGGGCATCACATTGCTGCCACACGCACCTGAGCGAGGTAACATCTGAGCCCTAAACCCTACGGGAAGCTGACGGCAGGCCAGCAGGACCTCGCCAAGGCCAGCAGGAATCTTGCTGCTTGGCTGGGATTATCAGCAACACATTATTTTTTCCTGGCGCTATCCAATAAAGGGGAAGAAAAACCGAGTGCAAAAGAAATTCCTAAAAAATAAAAGTCTCCTCTGTTCCTGAGACTTTCAAACCCTCCCAGCACTCCCATGGCAAGGAGTTGGAGACTTCTGTTTGGATCAGTGGGTGCCCGTGGTCCTGAGCACCCCAGACCACCCTGGCCAGGTCCAGGAATGAAGCAGCCACCTTTGCCTATCTTATCACCTAAGCCAGAACCCAGTTCTCTGGGTGGGACAGGAGTCACAGCCTTTCTCAATAAAAGGCAGAACTGCTGAAAAATGCACAATTAAGAGGTGCTTGGGGGACAGAAGTGGAAATTCAGAACCTGGAGCCCAATTTGCACTGTCCAGGGACATCCCCAGATATGGCTGGGCAAATATGGCAAAGTCACAGCCAATAAAAACGCTTTGAAATAGGCTTCAGTCAAAAAATCCACCCCAAAAGCGTGTCCTGGGTGGATCGGGAGCCCGCAGCCGTGCTGCTCTGCTGGGAAATGGCGAGGGAGATCCCGGCAGGGGAGCGGGGATGATTTAGAGCCGCTGCCGCCTTTGCCGCTCAGAGCCAGCCTTCTGCCCCGCCTCGCAGCCAGGCTGCACTCGTTTAATTAAGAACGCTCATTTAGCCGTGTGCTCGTTTGAAATTTAAATGGCCGCTCGCAAAGCCCAGGCAACAGCCAGCTCTGTCCCTTATTAACACCCAGCCACACACAGGGAGCTGGTCCCCGTGGAGGAGAGCCAGGAAAAGCCCTCCCAGGGGGCTGCTGCCTCCCCACCGAGCCCCCCGGGGTCACCCACGGGCATCTCCCACATCCCAAATTCCCCAGGACCCTGCTGCAGCCCCCCTGTGCCAGGGGGGTCTCTGCCTTCACACGGGGCTGTCCTGGCACACGTGTCCCCCCGCCGTGCCCTCCCCTGGCTCCTGGAGCCAAGTCCAAGCTCTGCCCATCGCCGCCTCTCCTCTGCCCGGGATGGCTTTTCCCCTTGTTGTTGTTGTTCCAGGAGCTTAAGGAGGATAACGAGGACAATTTGACATTTTTTGGCAACCATTATTACAACTCTTGGAAAGCCTGCCTCATTAAAAACCCCAAAGAAAGGAGGAAAAGTGCTGAAGCCACTCTTTTAAAACACGCAGGAGCCGGCGTTCATTTGTCACCCTGACGCGGGCACTCACAGCAGCCAGGCAGGGGCCGTGCTGCCTCCAGGCCCCCACCTGCATTTTGCCTGCTCCCCCTCAAATAAAACTCCTTAAAACCATCCGCCAGCAAGCTCAGAAGATGCCACGTCCCCAAACAGCCGCCTAGGGTGAGGGCTCCTGCCTGGCTGCAGGGATTTGATCCTCTAAACCCATGATGAAGATCCTTGAGAGCATGGCAGGAGGCAGGAAAAACCCAAACCCAACAGCACGAAAACCCAGCAAAATAGCCTCACAAGCAACTTTCCTCTAAAAAAAAGCAAAAAGCGAGAGAGCTGCTAATTACAAAAGAGAAATATTCTAATTACCCTTGATAATCAGCAGTGATGGGAGAGAAAACACAAGTAAAACTGCTCAACGGATTAATTGGAGTTTGCCAAAGTGTGACAGGTTCCTGACAGCTCGCTGAGTGGCAGACACTCTTTAAAGGCAATCACCGAACCTGACAGAGGTTTTCATAGTAGCACTATGAAATAATGATTGCAATCAATCATATCTTACTGGATTTCGTGAGACATGCTGGTAAACACAGCAGAGGGAGGAGAATTATTTATGGTGTTTCAGAAGAGCATACAGCTAAGTAATTGGATGAAATCAGGAAAAAAAAAAATAAAGCATCCCCTCCGGGTGATATCTATTGGAAGGAGAAATGGTTTCTCTGCTGAACCGCTGGAAGCGATCGCCAATATGCTCAGATTTGGATGGGTCAAATCCCCGGGGAAGGCGCCAAGGACACCGGTGTCTTTAAAGCGACTTCTTGGAGCAAACGCACCTCCGGGCGAGCATCCCACCCGCACGCTCACCTGGCACCAAAAGCCGCAGAAGCAGGAGCCAGGGAGCACACGGGTGGGTCCTGCTCCACGTGCAGGTGGCCCCAGTGGGGACGGTGAAATTCAGTGCTGGGTGTCCTGGTGAGGGCTGTGAGAGAGCCCGGCCTGGGGCTGGGGGCTCTGGGGAGGGAGTGGGCAGAGCCCAGGCTGTGCTGGGGGGGGGGAGCAGAACATGGAACGGGGTTTTTCTTGCTGGAGCATCACATTTTGGGACCCTGAGCATCCTCGCCACACCACCCCAGGCTGCCACACCATTGCTTGTGTTCACCCAGTGCTTCTCCAGGTTTTTGGGTGGAGCTGAAACCCCCTGGGAGAAAAACTGGCACTGAGCATCACTGTCCCCTTAGCCTCTTGGGCTGATTTCAGCCTCCTGGCCCTGGACCCTGTGCCTGGACACAGATGGCAGCTCCCATCCCTGAGTCACCTCGGCCCTATCCTGCCCAGGACGGGTCTCACGCTGCTCAGCACCAGCCCATCAGCCCCAGCTTCATGTTGAGAAGCAAGGGAAAAGAGATGAATGTATTGGGGAAACGGTGCTTGAGGTGGCACCCAGCCTTCTGCATCCCTCGTGCTTTCCTCCTCCTGGGTGCAGGGCCCCAGCACCACCCCAGGGGTGCAGCGGTGGTACCAAACCTCACCTTGATCCCTCATGCACCATCCTTTTCTACCCATAGACCAGCCCAGTTTCAACGGGAGAAAAAACTTCCCTAATCCAGCAGCCCCAAGATCCTGTCCCAGTCGTGCTGGGGAAACTGAGGCACAGCCTCAACCCACCTCTCCACGGCCCTGAACATCCTCCTGACATTTAAAATGCGATTCTGCAATATCTCTCTGCTGTTCATAGCATGGCTGATTTGCTGGGGATTTTTTTCCTCCTTCTCAGATATAAGTCACATCCCTGCCTGGCTGTCTTGCAACAGCTGAACGCTCCACTACGAGGAGGGAATTTGCTCAGAGATGGTAAGATATTACTTACATCCACCGAAAATACCAGCTGAATTAATTTCAATCTAAAGCATCATTTGCTTTGCTTTGTTTTTCTCCTTTAAAGGACAACTCTAGGCTACTTGAAACTCCTCGAAAGGACAGCACGCTCCTGAAGGAGCGGATGGCAGGAAGGAGCAGATGCTCTTGGGGTTACTCAGCAGAACCGCAGCCTACAGCCCCGTACCCTCTGCGAGGACCACAGCGGCCAGGAGATGTACCCGGGGCAGCCTGCACTGTCCTGGGCAGCAGCCAGCCCCCTGGCTGATCCTAAAGCAATGAAGCACGGAGGCTTGGAGCTGAAGAGCTGTTTGGAGCTGGAGGCCACTTTTCCCAGTTCCCAGGGAGCAAAGCAGCAGCCCCCCCGCTGCTCTCCTGCACTCCTCTATTTACCTTCACCATCGATTTTGATTCAAGCAGCTTAAAAGACCACAGAGCCAACGAGCCCAGGGCTGGCCCTGATATAATCCCTCCAAATCGCAGCCCAGGAGCCCAGCACCACCAGCTAGCGGTGCCTGGGTCCCTTTGGGGTCTCCAGCCTTGCCTCCACCCCAGAGGCAGCCCTCACTCACCGACCCCATGCCCAGCAGGGCGCAGAGGGGCTCCGGGAGCTGCCCCCCACCCCATCGCCTCCCCTTTCCCCTACTATCTGAATGGAAACGCGCACAGCACCAGGCTGCAGCTCTGTACCTCCCCGCTAACACGTGCCCGCTCCGTTATTTCCATAGAAATAAGAAAAGGCAGGAGGCTGAGCACTACAGACAGGCTCCTGCATTTATAGACGAGCATTTCGTTACCACAACGGAGAGCATGGGGCTGTTCCCTCCCCATTTGTATCACTTCTTTACCCTCCCACCCACCGAGGGACGGAGATCTGCCCTGGGGGCCATGGGGACAGTCCCAGAAGTCCTGCCACAAGCTGTCACACCCCAGGGAAAACGAGGCTGGTCATCTCCTCCTGTCCCCAGCAGTCCCATGGGAGAGAGGACAAGAACACGCCCGACCCCAGCACAAGCTGCAGGTCAGCATTTTATTTATTTAACTTTTTTGTTTTTAAACTCTTCCCCATCCCCCTTTTCACTTTTTTTTTTTTTTAATGAGTGCTCACGGGGTATTTTTAGTTGCTCCTCTATTGCCAGCCAGCACTATTTTAAATTGCATCTTAAGCTATTCCACAGCGCTCCAAACACCTCGCGCCGCAGGCGAGGCTGCTCCAAACAAGATTAACATCGATTTTAAATTGCTTCCTAAAACACAAGGACTGGACCAGTCGCGGTGGTGCCCCAGCCCAAAGGACACGGGGCTGCGGGCTTGTGCTGGGGGCATTCAGCACCCGGGGGCAAAGCTGGACCCCAGATTTGGAGCTGGAACCCCTGCTTTGGGGGCAGCTCCAACATCACTTCATCCATCGTCTTTACAGGAGAGGCATCCCCGTGAGGGCACCAGCACCTAACCGGCTGCTTCTCCTGCAGCCCCCATGGCTGGCCCAGGGAAAATGGCATTTTTGGGCACCCATGTGCCATGGACGGCACGAAATCGGCTCAAAGGCTTGCAGGCTGGCATTCACATGCCCCATCCTCTCCCTCCTCCGCACCGCACCCCCAGCTTCGTAGCTTTATTTACGGCTTCACATTTGAGAGCTTCCCTAATTTAACATTCCCAAAATGACCACCGTTCTTGTTTCAGCCGAAACTACTGGCCAAAAAATCTCTGGGCCGCCTGCCACTGCGTTTCAGGGGGGCAAAGAAATCATCCCTCCCTCCAAGCCACCCTGCTCAGCGACCGCATCCTGCTGGGCATCAGCAGAGCCATGGGAAGGGGCTCAGCTGTCTGCCCGGGCTGGATGAAGCCCTGGGCCCCCATCTTGGCCAGAGTAACAAGTAAATCAGTGGGGAAAAAATCCAGCTTTTAGAGGCTGCTCTGGTTCCCGCTGTGCCGGCTTTCTTTTCTGAAGTACCTGCTGCCTCCCGGGCTCAGGATGAATTTTGATTTAGGAGTGAAAGGGGTAATAAAAGCACAGAGAGCCATTAACATTCCTCCTGGCCATGGTGGGGTGTTTGCTCATCGCAGGTTGATGGAAATGCCATTTGACTTCCTTAGGAGCTATAGAAAATCAATTAATTGATTTAATCATTCCCCGGGGACCTGCTGCTCACGGAGATAATGGAGCACCAGGGGCCAGCAGGACGCTGCTGGTCCCACACAGGGGGGTGTGGGCAGGAAGGGGCCATAGCCCCAGGCTTTGCTTGGACAAAGTGCTCACCCCAAAGGGACGAGGACCAAGGGGACAGCGTGAGCTTCCTGATCCCCACAGCCCCCCCAGGGGACACGGCGGGACCATCACTCACCTTCACCCCACCCCATCACAGTTAGCTGCTCCCTCAATTTACAGCTCATGAATCAGCACTGCTGCCTTCCACAGAGTTTGGTGGCATTTTAATTTATTTTTTCAAGCCCGCAGGCATCCAGTTCTGGGCAGTGACTGTACCAAGTGGGCACTCCAGGAGGAGACGTGCGCCCAGGGTGGGCAAAGCCTCACCCCCCACTTCAGCCCCAGCTTTGTTCTGCACCTCTTCACTCTGCAAAGCAGCACCTGCATCTTACTGCCCTGTGCGTCCCAGTGGACTGGGTGCTGAGCCCCCCCCCTTAAGCACACAGAAACCAGGTGGGGTGCCCCATCCCTCTCCAAAAACTGCCACTGGGAGAAACCATCTCAATGGCTCGGATGTATTAGCTTTGAGAGATCAATGGGGACCCCCACTTGGATGTCTTTATTCCCCCCCTGTTCTAACAGCACTCGTTTCCCTGCCTGGAATAGCAATTTAATAAGAGCTGTAAAGTTTTACGCTTCCACTTTAAGCTCCCTTTTCAGAAGTGGGCTGGAGACTCGAGCACGGCACGTGTACCCCAATGATAAGGGTGCGCTGAGCTGGGAGCAAAGCGCCCAACAGGCAGCACGGGCTCGTGCATCAGCCCAGGAGCACAGGGACCAGCCCCCCCAGCCCCTCTGCTACCACTGCTGCATCCCTGCCAAGCATCCCGGGGGACACCAGAAGACTCAGGCACAAGGAGAGGACAGGTATTTTAACCAAACCCCACTTTTTCCACCCGATCTTGGTGCCAGCAGCACTCGCACCCCCAGACAGAGCCGGTGCCACCCGCAGCCGCACCCCGCGGCCACTTCCCAGCATTGAGCACAGCGTTAACCAATAATTAACAAAGCCTCCCCGTTCCCAACAGCCAGAGCAGCAGAAGTCATCACCACAGCTGCGTGCAGCACTATCTACTTAAAAGAGCCCCTGAAGCACCCGAGCATCTGCCAGGAGCAGCAGGGAGCAGGGCTGGGGGGAGGCAGAAAGCCCTCGCTCCACGTTTGGGATCTGCCTTGCTTCGGCATCTCCATTCCCTACAAAGGACCAGAGGGCAGCAGGGAGATGGTCCTGAGCTGCAGCAGCCACCACGATGCAGCTTCTCCAGGCAGGGAGGGAAGCAGGAAGCTCTCCAGGCTTCCCGAGCCAAGGAGGTGCTCCAGCACTGGCCGGTTTGCCTTGGCACTGGCCTGGCAGCCTCTTCCAGCATCAGCTTCGGATGGGGCAGCAGCAGCAGCGCCAGCCACAAGGCACTGCAGGGCTGTAGGACATCACCCGCAGCCGCAGGCAGGCTCGAGGTACTGAAGAGCAGCCTGGCACACTTCTCCAGGCGGGTTTCACCTGGCTGGCATCCCTCCAGCTGCCTGCAAGCTCCAGCAGACTCAAATCCAGCTCTCGATGCAGCAGCAGCAGCAATAAGCTGCAGGGATATGCAGGACCCATGCCCTCCTATCAGCCTTAGTGCCACCAGCACCCACCCCAGGGACCTGGGGAAGCCACCGGCCACCCCGCTGGGGTAGATATCAGGTAGGGGAGCCTCCCGCTGCCTTTTGAGAGGTTTGCATAAACCAAATCTGAATTCAGGTCACGGTGCTGCGACAGCGCTCCCGTCCCTCCGCCCGCACAAGCATCCCGCTGCTGCCCGGGCGAAGCGCTCACGCTCCAGCGGCGGATCCTGACAAGGTGCTTACAAGCTGCAGATGGTTATCCGGCCCCGCTCAGCAAACAACGGCAAAACATAGCCACAGCAGCCCTGGGGAGAATTGTAACTCACCCGGGAAGAAACTGGGAATAATTATTGCTGAGTCTGCAGAGCCGAACCTGCCCAGCTCTGTCCCCCCAACATTGCCGCTTGGTGACACGAGACTTTGCAACCAGTTCTCCTCTCATCATCAGCATGCATTAAAGGCAATAAGGCAAACTGATAACCCTGCACGACTTTTTCAAAGCAAAGGGAACTTGAGCATCGCCAGAAGGGTATGTGTGTGCCCTACATCTCCAGGCCAGGAGGCAGCAGCCCAGGCACTTGTCTCCAGGGTTTTCTCCAGCAAGACCCTGACGGGTCAGACAAGAGGGGCTGGCAAAGCTACTTGGAGGGATTGTGCTGGCCCCAAGCTACATTCCCTGCCTGAAGGCAGGGGCAAAAGCAGCAATAACCCTTCCCAGGACAGAGGGACGGGGGATATATAAGGCCAGACATCTGTGAGGTGTTTTAACCCCCCCCCGGGCTGAGCAGCACCTCGCTGCAGCTAGAACCCCACAAGCAGAGCCAAGCCACCCCCGCACAATCAGCTCTGCACAGAGGTCAGGACTGTGCACACACCTCCTCCTCCCCGAGCTGCAGGAGGACGACAGTTTCTCGAGCTCTCTCTGATCATTAGCGATGCTGAGCTTGACCTTTCCGCATCTCCTGCGAGAACAAACGGAGACATCTGGCCAGGCTAATCCAGCCGGGGAGCTGCCGGAGCAGGAGCGAGAGCAAAGGACCCCTCTTCGGGGGATCACGTCGGTTCTCACATTTCCGTTTGGCCTCTTTGCTCAGCTCCTTGGGGAGCCATTCAGGGGATTGAACGAACACGAGATCCCGTCGTTTCATGGTACTGTGACTCCGGAACGGCAGAGGTGCCCTACAAAACCCTGAGCAACCTTCACCATTGTCTTCTGCGGCTCCGTGAGCATCCCCCCTCCTGAGGGAGGAACCACAGCACCAAGGTATTGAGCTGTGCTGCGCAGCCCTGAACAATCTCTCCACTTCTGTGTTCATTGAGGGAAGAAATTGCTTTAAGCAGGTGAGACTCCGGGATCCAGAGCAAGCAACAACCACAGGAGAGGCACAGGGCTTTGGTAGCTGTAAAGCAGGACAAGGGCTGGTTTCAGGGGGGCAAGGTGATGCTCAGTACCATTCCCAGCACAAAGTGCCTTGGCCGCTGGACCTCTCCCGAGAGCCCTGAAGTCCTGTGCAATGAAGCAGAGCCATCCTGGCAGCCCAGGGAAGAAGCACTGGGGATGGGGCTGCCTGGGAAACCCGGTACTCATCCCTCAAGCTGGTCAGTAACCTCAACCCCAAGGAGATCAGACCACAAAATACTTTTCAGCAATCTAGGATGAGGTCCTGTGCCTTGCAGAGGGAATGCTTCACCCCTGCTCGCCGGCCTGTTCCAGCAGCTCAGCACCACCCTTCCCTTCCTTCATCCCATTTCCCATGGGGCTGAGAAAACACAATGCAGGAGCTGTGGTGACCAGCAGGAAGCCATCCAGAGATGCTGCTGGGGGATTGTTTTGGGGGGGGGAAAGGCAAGGGCTGAGCTTCTCAAGCCAAGCATCAGCCCGAACAGGAACCACCTGAGGCCGGGTTGGAGAGGCAGCTGCGGGAGCAGCATCAGTAAGCACACAGCCCCAGCGCTCAGCCAGCAACTGTGTCCCAAAGGCAGGTACGAGAGCCACTCAAAGCACTCGCACCCAAGCACCACCAGCACTGGCAGAACTTTGGTCCATGCTCTCAGAGCCAGCAGCGAGGGCTGGTTTGGGAATTCAGACCCATCCTATGCATCCCCGGGGCTGCCGCGCATCCCTGCACCACCTCCCATCCCAGCATATGGGGGAAAAAACAACAAATCAGAAGTCCTGCCACCTTTATATTAGCTACAGCAGTTGCAGGCGATATTCCAGCCACTTGTAATCATGGTTTAACACTTAATAACCTATTTTCCTCTGCTAAGCCCCGCAGCAGCAGGCTGTGCATCATCGCCAAGACCAGCCCAGGGCCCCAGAGCTGCTGTCACCCCGCCAGCACTCCCTGCTCCTTTCTGCCCATTTAAACATTTTGGTGAGGTTTTCAGATCAGACCCCTGCCCCAGGCCAGCTCTGCTCCAGCAGTAAAACAAAGCAGAGACACTTGGGAGGAAGAAAAAAAAAAAAAAAAAAAGAAAAAGAAAAAACATTTTAAATTCAAAGCAGGAGGAGAGACGAGGGCACAGAAACCTGAATCTCTCGAGTCTTGAGCTGCTCCCAAAGCGTCTCCCACATTCAAAATTTATAGACTTGTCTGTTCTCTCTTTCTAATCTAGATCTTTGTTTGTAGAACAAATTCTCTCGGTGGCCATTTCAAAACAAAGGAACCTTTGTCTGTGTTTACTTGACGGCAGCGGATTAGGATAAAATAACTCGCATTTCTGAAGGTTTTTATTAATCGTTAAGAGGCAGAGCCTCAGCTGCATCGAATCGCCGGGCAGAGAACCCATCCGAGGAATGATTTCTGGCACACACTGGGAAACTTGGAGAAAACCTCCTAGAAGCGGATTCAGGATTAAAGATAAAATTAAAAATGGGATTAACTCCTAGATTGTGACATTATCCGTTTCTCCTTTTCACGCTCTGGTCTTACAGCTGTCTTCATTTGGCTTTGATGGTTGCTCACAGAGCTCCAAGCCAAGACAGCCCTGGGCAAGTCCGTGCCATTCCCTAAGCCCCCTACTCTCCTCCCCTGGGGTCAGCACACGCCAGACCCAGGGACAGATTTGGGATTGCAACACCCAAGGGGCTGGGCAGCACATGGGGGAGAAGCAGGAACAGCCCCAGCACGGGTTATAAACCAGCACCACGACGGATGCTCCACAACCAGCAGGATTTCTCCAGCACGGATTATTTTGAAGCCCCTGGGGGCCAGGTCCAACCCATGGCTCTCTGCAGCCACCCACAAATTTTGGGACATGGGGTGCTTTGCTCACACCTGGCAGGCCAGGATGCTCCAGTTCCACCCTGCAGACACAACCAGCACCAACACGAGGAGCAGAGCAGGATCAGACCCTGGCTAGCCAAGCAGCCCAGTAAAAGCACCTGCTACGTCAGTGAGGCAGCCCACAGCCAAGCAGATGGGAAGGATGCTGCCGGCTTGCAACACAAAATTAATCTGTTAACGAATGATGCTCAGAAGAGGCCGCTAAACCCAGCACCCTGAGGAGCCCAAGCACCCCTTGCCCAGACAGGCAGCACTCCAGAGGACCTTGGCTCGCTGTAGATGGGGAGCCTGTCCCAGGACACCCAAACGGCTTGGCAGACCTGAGCACGCACCCAGGAATTCCTCCAGAGCCACTGGACCCTTGCAGGTTTGCAAGCGCTGGCCCGCTTCCCATCGCTGCTCACATCACAAGCTCACCAGCCCAGCAAAATTAACCTGCTCCTCCGAGCTTGTCTCCCCAGCATCACGCACTTAACAGCAACGGTAACAGCCAGCAATATTTCTTGGGTTTCCCCGGGATCCATAACACATGTTAATTAAATGCCCGTGTATTATTCAAACAGACCTGTTGAGACCTCGTGGCGCTAATGAAAGCGTATCCATCGCTGTCCCTGTCTCTGTCCCACCGACCCTCACCCATTGCACAGGAGTCCAGCACCGCTCAGCATCCCTCAGTGGGGTCAGGCTCACACCCCTGCCCCAAGCAGAGCAGACCAGAGCTCTGACTGAGGTTCCTGCAGCCTCACATCGCCCAGAGGGGTTCTGGATGTCTCCAGGGATGGGGTTTTCCCACGTGCAGGGACCCCAGCACCAAACAGCACCCCTCCTTCAGGTACAGGAGAGGAGCCCGCCTCTTCCATACGGTGTGTTAGACAATAAATGGACCAAATCTTCCCCAGCAAGAGACAAAACAAGAGACAGATCTGCAGCAAATCATCTGGAAGCAGTAACTAGTTTGGCAAATCCATCCAATGACTTAAAATGGATTTGGTCTCAATTTCTGAGCTTCCTAACAACACCGTACTTGCCTTGGCTGGAGTTCCAGACCAAATGAAGACTTGAAAAATTAGAAGACTTAGGTCACAGGCATTTTTCTCTTTTATAAATGAAACACACCCAGACCATGCAGCCCCCGAGCAGAGCAGGGGACATCTCTCCCTGCTGATGAGGAGCAGCCCTGGAGCTCAGAGGCAGCCAGCTCACACATTTTGGTTTAATCTCCTACAGCAGGGAGCACAGGCAAGTCAGAGGTGTGATAAAAGCTTCCTTCTGCTCCCTCATCCATCTCACCTGGCAAACGAGACACGCAAAGGTGGGAGTCTGGGGACTCAGGTTTGGGTTAAATTGGTGACCACAGTGAGGATGGGAAAAGTCACCCCACCACAGCATCCAGAAAGGGGATGAAGAGGCTGAATAATCAGCCTTTTGCTATAGTTTTGCCCCAGCTTTATAAAGTTCTTTGGGGGTGGCACCAGGGACTTCTGCCCCTCCTGTGTCCCCCGCTTCTCCTCCTTCTCCACAAGCTCCTGAGGGTGCTGGGGCTCTCCTGGGACAGAAGGGAATGCCCCAGGCAGGTGAATTTTTAAGCACCCATCTTCTAAAAGGATAGCCACAACAAAGCAGTTATCCACAGGCTTCTGCCCACTTTCCTCATCTGCAGCTTCTCATCCCCAGCAGACCAAAATCCCTCCTAGCAGACTTTTCTAAGCATAACCCAGACTCGCGGCACTCAGCGAGGGACAGGGATGCTAACACTGCACCCGTCAGGACATTTTGCTAAAACCAGGATATTTTGCTTCCAACATTTCAGAACCTGCAGGAAATCAAAGGCCTTTTGTTTTCCCTGCTCTACAGAACGATTTCCAGCCTCCACGCCCTGACATGTGTGCTCCTGCTTTGCCTGCACAGCTCTGGATGCAAACAGCCAGATTTTCACCATGTGGCTGCAAATCCACGTCCCAAATCCATGACCCTGCCGAAGGACCGGAGCAAGCTCTGGGATGTACCAAGCACCATCCTCTCGGTATCCCCAGCTGGACCACGGGCAGTCATTGAGCACCATGGGGACAGGGTGGGCGCAGAGCCACGCTTACCTTCGGTTCGGATGGTGAAGGGCGAGTCCCCCAGGCGCTTGGCTGAGAACTGCCCTCCCAGAGACGTCATCAAGAAGCACAGGGTGAAAAATCCAATGCCCAGCACGAATATCCTGCGGGAGGGAAAGCAGCACTGTCAGGAGGCGTGCAGGGTACCCATCTTGCTCCCTAGGAGAGCCCCACCACCCATCGGTCCTCGGGCAGCCCCTCGGCACCCCAGCATGAGCTGCTTTGCTTGGGGACGTGTGGCAGAGGTGGCCAGGGCAGCCCCAGCTCCGCTCCTCCAGCCCGGGGAAGGAGCATCCCTGCTGCCCCTGCAGTGCAAAACCAGAGCACCACCTTGCCTCCGACCACAGCCAGAGCCACGCACATATAATGAGAGCCCCAAGATGCTCCTGCATGAAGCCTGGCAGCAAACAGATAGGTTTCACCCCAAACCACCCTCCAAAATCACTGCAGTTTGCTTCAGATGGACAGGCCTAGAGAGGGAGCCAGGGACCCGTGCCTTGGGTGGGAAAGCTCAGCCAGAGCGGGCTGCAGGAACCGCTCAGACAATAGCCATTCTCCTTCAGAGGGGGCCCATAGAAAAGACAGACCTTGTGCCTTCCCTTCCTTCCACAGGAGCTAAAAAAAACACAGCACCCTTTTGTTCCCCCCGTAGCTAGACCACCGGTGTTTCCCCTTGTGTCTGCTTTGCATGCGAGGCACAGGCAGCCCTATTCTGGGGGACAGGGAGGGACCCGTGCTGGCCAGAAGATCACCCCCCAAAGCTCCTGGTCCCTCTGTGCAGGATGAGAGCTCTCTGGGATGCCCCTCTCCAGGCCAGCAGCCATTTAGGGGTGAAAAGCCTGAAGGCAGGGCTCTGCACGAGCAGCAGGGTTATCACACACCACGGGAGCGGTGTCACGCAAAGCCTTCCATCTCTCGGAGGACGAGCACACAAGGACAGCAGGCTGCTTTTGGGGACAGCGAGGAGAGGAGCACAGAGCCTGCTCCGTGTTGTCCTGCACCTTGGGGAGGTTTTTACCAGAAAGGATTTTGGAAAAGCCTGCCTGTGAGAGACCCTCAGTATAGATTTGTAAGCGTTACAGCCTCTTCTCCGAGAGATAAAAGTATTCTTTACTAGATTGTGTCAGAGCTTGCTTTCTAGAGGCCAGGAAGCTCTCAGGCTTTCAGACGCAGACTTGGCCACCACTCGCGGGATCACAGCGCGCCCAAACAGCCAAGCCCAGCAAGCACCTGGCCACCTTCCACCACGAGTTTCAAGGAGAAGAGACAACAGCCAAACATCCTGATGAAGCACGGGGTTTGTCTTTAAATAGCTGCACCCCACAGGTGGTGAACAGCCCCATACAGGTGCTCGTTGGCATTTCTGCCTCACTGGACCACGGGGAAGCAAACCACAGAGACCGGACAGCAGCAGCATGCTCACAAGCTAACAGCATTACCTGCAGGGTGCAGGAGTCGTGTGCGGAAACACAGCGCAGCCAGCCAACACCAAAACCACAGTTTTCCAAAGAAAAGCTTGGGAAGGAACAGCACAGCCCTCCATCTAATTGTTATTTTGTAGTTAAAAGGCAGGGATTAGGAGCCAGCCATAAACCCAGCCTCCAGCACATCAGCACAGCTATCACCCACTGCTGGGAAGATAAAGCACCTTCCTTCAATACATCTTTGCTACAGGAGATGCTTTGGAGAGCCGAAGCACAGCACCAGGAGGCTGGAGAAGGACTGGGCTTCCCAGGGGACCTACAGAGGAGCCCCCAGGGCTGCCCCCCCAGGAGAGGCACCCAGGCTGGACACAGCACCTTCAGGGACACCACCGGCTCCCACCTGCGTTGTGCTGGCTCCAACGCTCCTCTCACCCATGAGCTACACACCCCAGACCCAGCCAGCTCATGAGCAAAGCATTTCCTCTGCTGGAAGCTCTCCTCTCCAAGCAGTCCCTGCCAAAAAGCACCCCCCTGCCCCCCTGCTCATATTTATCCTCCCCAACCCAGCCCCAGCTGGGTCCCGCAGCAGATCAGGGTCACCTGGGCACCGGCTCTGCAGCTCTCCAGCCCTTTCTCACCCCTTGATTATCAAGATAAAAAGCAACACCCTGCCTCGTTAGTCATTCATTTGGTGGCCCTGGGGGAGAAGCTGCTGCCCGCTGGGTGTGTGGCATCTCTGGTCCTGCTCCCTGGCCGAGGCTGGGGCCCTGCTGAATGCCACCAGGAATGCTCACGGATCTCTTTGGATACCCACAGACAGGCACAAGGACAGCTGACTTCAGCACGGGAGGGGACAGCCTAAATCCCCCCTCAGATGCTCCAGGAATGAAGCAAACCAAGGCCCTTTTATTTGTGAATGAGCCTGCCCCAGGGGATGGTAAAGCAGTTTAACCAAGCTATAAAAAGCATCGCATCCAGACCTGCATCCCTAAAGGCTCATCTGTGGCAGGAGCTCGTGAGCACCCCGGGATGACCAGGGAGCTCAGCCCCCTCCCGAAGCAGACCTTACAGAAGGGCTCCCAGGGAGCTTTCGGCTCAGCTCGGGCAGGGAGGTGACCGCAGAGGCAGCAGAGCATCCCTGACACTGCAAAGCAACAGGGCTTCGCTTGGGGAGGTGACGATTTGGGGACACATCCCACTCCCTGTCCCCGTCACCCTGCCCTGTGCCCAGCCACGCTGTGTCGGGGAGAGGTAACAGAGGGGTGGCAGAATTCACCCCGTGGCAGAGGACGATGTCCTCACGGAGGAGGCACAAGCAGGGGGAGGAGGTCAAAGCGAGTCCCTCAGCCCGTGACCGAGGGTCCCCCGGGGGCACAAGGTGCTGCAGAGCCCACCCGCTGCCGGCTGCCCCTTCCCACGGGGCACTCGGGGGAGCGTCACCCGAGGGAGGGCTGCAGAAGCAACCAGAGCTGGTCCCGCTCTGAATTCTCACCCTTCCTATTGACAGTATCTTCATCGTTATGCAAGAGCTTGTTTACGCATTTTTAATCTTCATAATTATAACCTGGCAAGGAGCGGTGGTTCAACTCTGTGAAGAAAGGGAGGGAAGAAAGAGAGGGAAGAGGGAAAGGCTGGGAGGTGATCTGTGCTCAGGCATCTCATTAGCAGACACAATCTTTTTGATTTGGACTGGATTACAGAGAGTGGCAGAGATGCAGGAAGCTTTTTTTTTTTTTTTTTTCTTTTTTAAATAAAAAATGAGGATCAGAGCCTCACCCAAATTAAGGTGCTGAGGAGAAGCAGACCCAGCCTGACGGCAGCAGGGAGCTTCCAGGGGTGGCTCGCAGCACAGGACCCTGTCTTGTTTGCCTCGTGCTGACCTGCTCCTGGGGAATGAAGACGTTTGGCCCAGCCTTAATTGAGCAGAAATTCCTTGCCCAGAAAATGAACGGCATGAAGTAGGTAAAATCTACCAGGGCTCAGCTCTTCCAGCAACTGGGCTGGGACCCCTGTCCCCCAGATGGAGTCATTTGCCGAGCACCACAGTCAATCAATGCCCAAAGGCCATCCCCCCCGCTCGTTGGCTTTGCCTGTCACCACACGTCACCTTTAAGTCACCACCACAGTGCCCTGACGGGCCACGGCTTTGGCGCCAGGTCCCTCTGCACATCCACCTCACGCTGCAGCGTTCACAAATGGGGCTGTGGCTCCATGCCCAAAAAGAGGAGGAAGCCGAATTCCCCAGCTCGTCGGTGCAGATCAGAAGCGGTGCCCACATGTCTCACGTTTTAGCCCCTGCAGGTAAGAGCTGGCTGCATCCAGAAGGGACGGAGCACCGCGACGGGGGCCAGCAGCACCCGGCAGGATGGGGCTGTGACACCAGGGCCAGCTGTACTTGGTGCTGTGGCACCTTGCTGGGACCAAACAGGGGAATGTCACCCGGGTGCACAGGGATGCCAAGGGCCGGTGTCTTGTATCAGACAGGTTTTCAACGCCAGAGGCTCTGGAGCCCAACGGCTGAAGCACGATTTCCAACAGCAGCAGCCAGACCAACACAAACTGCTCTGTGTCCTACAGCCCCTGACACCAGCACGGCGCTCTCAGAAGGATGCTCAGCCATGGGAACCTTCCTCCACGAGGGGCCACGGAGCAAATCCTCTCACCGACCAGCATTGTAGATGCACAAAAAGCCTGCCCCTGCTATCCAGCAGGCAAACTGTCCCAAACACCCCACACTCTGCATTTTCCAGCGCCCGGCGAGCTGCACCAGGGCGCTCCCAGCCCCGCGGTAAATCCTCGCCTGAACCCGGCACTCACAACCTGAACGCCTTCTGCTGCTGAGGCTGAAGTCAGAGCCATCCGCGGGCGCTTCCACAACCCGTTCACACGCTGACTTGCTCCCTCTCCCTTTTTCCACTTGCCGCAGGCGCTTTCACAGCTCAGGGCTTCGCATTGCTTTGCTAAGCATGTCTGGAGCGTGATTAATGAAATGTTTTGGTGCACAGGGTCAGGTTTCCTGCTCGCTGTTTGCTGATGGCACCGCTGCCAGGAGTTTACACCAGGCAGGGGATCGCACCACGGGTTTCTGCTGAGCAGCACAGCTTTGCCCAGACAGAAACAAGGACCCGATTTACAGGACCCCGTCCCAAATGCCTCCCCAGCAGCAACTTCTCTGGCTCCTGCAGACTGTCCCTGATTCACAACGGCTGGGGGTGGTGATTTTAGGGGAGCAGAGCAGATTTGCACCCGGTTGTGGCTGGACCTGGGCAGAGGCAACACTCATCCAAGGTGGGAGCAGGAGCACGGCACAGAGGGGTCCGGATCAGCGGGGCACCAACGCAGAGGAGGTGCTGAGCTGGGCACTGGGACAGCTGGGAGAGGGTCTCGGGACTTTCTCCTCTTATAGAAGAAAGCCTGACTAGTTCACAGAGTAACCCCACTGATTCCAGTGGTGCCCTTACTGGTCTGCACTGGTTTGAGAGCAGAAGCCAGCCCAGGACATGCAGGCAGGACTGTGTGGGACACCAGGAACCCCCCTGCCTGGAGCTCTCCTGCCCTCACAACCTACCCACAGACATCCCCATCTCTAACAGGTCTTTGTGACCACCCCACAACTCACTCCCTGGTCCCAGGTCACTGCTGAGGACGAGCTTCCCCTGCCCCAGGAGTGATGCCCAGGGCCCTGGGCACAGGGAAGAGGGATGCTCAGCCCAGTCCCTTCCACCCAGGGAAGGGACCAAACCCACCTGAGGAAGCAAACAGCCACTCTCAAAGCTGTGCTGAGTGCACCCCTGGGATAAAAGCATCCTTCCCACCTCTCATGGCCGTTGTCCTCCCACAGCTGCACGCTCACAGCCCCAAAGCTTTGCCCCTTTCCATCCCAATGAGCCACCCATGTGCCCCAAGCTGTCCACGCACCCCCCGCCCCAAGCAAGCCCAAGCCGCAGGGACCCTCAGGTCTCAGCTCCACCACCACTTTCCCCTGTGACCTTGGCCAAGTCCCCAAGCCCCAGGGTGCTGCCGCGGGATCCGGCAGCAGGAATCCCTCCAGGCAAGCAGCACAGAACTGGACATCTCCAAAACGTGAGCGCAAGTGAGCGACACAAGCACAGCCCCGTCCTCCCGACCGTCTGCGAGCAGCAGCCTGGGCTCGGCAGAAAGGCAGTGGTCAGATCCCTCCGGTGGTCCCAGGTGACCCCAGGCTCCCCCATACAGGTGGGAATGCCACCGGGCTCAGCTCACTCCACCCCCTGCTTCGCTCCCTGCCACTTTTCCCTCATGCAGGTTTTTTGCTCTCCTTAGAAAGCAAGAAAAAAACAAACCAAATCCATGCGATTACTGGTGCCTCCCATGTGGCGCAGGTCTGGGAGCAACCAAAAAGCATCCCTGGTGAAATGAGGATGCTGGAGAGCAAGGAGAGGAGGGGGAAAGCCAGTGCATGGAGGCAAGGATGAGGAGAGTTCAGCCAAGGCGGGGGGGAGAAAAACAGAAGTGGGCACAGACGTGCTGGGTTTCAGGCACGGATACGGTATCAGCCCCAGCCCTGCTACCAGTTCAGGTGTGGGTTTCAAAATCCCCGTCAGCACCGGCGGATTCAAGCCAGGGGAACCAATTCCCCAGTGAGTACTGACACCTCCGACCGAGGTATTAAAAAAAGGCAGCCACAAACAGCCCTGAAATGAATCCCCCAAAGGTACCGGCGGGAGGAGTGAATGGGGAGCCGGCGGGCAGTGAGCGCTGAAGGACCAGCACGATGCTGACCTGCGGGCAAACTTGCCTGGACACCCGGCATGTCCAGCCGGCACCAATGCCCCTGGGAAACCCCATGCGGAAATAAAAATAAAATGAAGATAAGAAGAAGAAGCGAGCGGCGAGCCCCATGCAGAAATAAAAATAAAATTAAAATAGTAAGAAGAAGCGAGCTGCCAACCACAGGCACAGATAAAAATAAAATTAAAATAATAACATCGGTAAAATAAAGAAAATGAAAATAAAAACAAAATGAAAAATGAAATAAAAATAAATGCTTTCCATCCCGGAGCCAAGACAACCAACTTTACCTAAAGGGTCTCAAGGTGACGAGACATCTTCTGACCATTATCTTCCCATCCGCGTTGACTGTGATCATCCTTCAAAGGCGGGGGACGGCGGGGAGGGGGCGACTCTCGCCCCCCCCCCCCCCCAAAAAAAAAAAAAAAAAGGGGGGACCCCGGCAACGAGCGGGGGGGGGGGGGAGGTCCTCAGCGGGGCCGCATGGTGCGGAGCGGGGTGCGGAGCGGGGCGCGGAGCGGAGCCAGCGGTGCCCCCCAGCCGCCCGGCGAGCCCCTGGCGGGGCCGCCCCGCTCCGCTCCGCGCAGCCCCGCGGGCAGCTCCGCACCGCTCCGCTCCGCCCCGCTCCGCGCAGCCTGCGCCGGGGATGCCCGGCCGCCGTGTGCCATCTAGCGGCCCCGCCGCCGGAGGTACCAGGGAAATTCGGGGGGTTTAGCTCCGTTTTTTTGGGAGTCACGGGGTTTGGGGATGGGTGGGAGAGGCTGGGGGAGCGGGGAGGGATGAAGTCGGGGCGTTGCGCTGGGGGGCGGGTTTGCGGTAAGATGTGGGTTTTGTGTTACGATGTGGGGTTTAGGAGGTGGTTCGTGCAGTGAAACGTGGTTTTGCACTGGAAAATTCCACTAATCTTGCATATTCAAAAGTGATTGTTCAGGTATAACAGCGTGGGGTATGTTAAGCGGGTAAGGGGGCAGCAGAAGGTCCCCAGTGGAAGGTCCCACTGTCCCAAAACAAGGAGGATAGCTAAGGAAAAAGGAGACGAGCAGCGTGAAATGTGTAAAAACAAAAAATCACTGCCCCTCTAGTCCTTTTTCCCCAAAGAAAAAGGAGAAATTAATGGCTGGTCAAATAAAATTGTATGCATATGGTATAGTAATAAGCAGCGAGTGGGCTGTGAACCTGTTGTGCTGGGCCAATGAGGAAATGGGAGGAATTAAGGGTAATAACAGGGAATATAAGGTTAGGAGGTTAACAGGGAATAATAGGGAATATAAGGTTATATGTAAGGTTATAATAAGGGAATATGAGGTTATAATAAGGGGATATAAGGTTATGATACACTTTTGCTCCTGCTTCAGGGTGCCTGCCATTGCAATCACAAATAAAAACGCCACTTCACTGGCTGCAGGTGGTTTCTCGCAGTGCTTTACTCCATGTGGCTGATTCAGGGGGACCACGGTTATCCCAGGGGCAGGCCGAGCGTGGGGGGAGCGTGGCTGTCCCTGCAGCCACCCCCTGGGGGGGTGAGAGCCCAGGAGGCCGACAGCACCCCCAGGAGCTGGGTGCCCTGTGCTCGATGCGGGGCTGTGAGCAGCCAGGAGAGCTTTGCCCCGTGGGAACGGGGGAGTCCATGGGTCTGGAGATGGGCTCTGGCTGTGGCTTTGCTTCCCCCAACAACCTGTTTGCTCACTGCTACGTCCCACGGTGTAACTTCCCTGGGCACCCCTGGGTGCTGCCAAAAGGGGTGCCCGGGCACGGGGCCAGGCAGAGGCCAGGCAGGGAGGCAGAGAAGTGACCTTGGTGGCCACAGGAGCTGAGGCAGGAGAAGCAGCTGCTGAGCTCAGCAGAGGTCCTCCCATCCTCTCCCAGCCAGGGAGGTGACAAAGGTGATGAGCACAAAGAGCATCCCAATGCTTAAAGCAGCCAAATGCACTCAGAGAGCCCGGGGGTGCCCCGTGTCCAGCCCCCAGCAGCACACCCCACCAGCAGGGATCCCTCTGCTTCCTTTTCCCTAAAAGCGGTGACCTAAGTCAGCGGTGCTCCAGGCAGCGCGTGCTGCAACAGCACCAGACACAGGGGAGCTCGCAGACAAAAGGCAGCTAGAAATTTCCCATGAACCAGCACTTTTTGCAGAGGAGATGTAAGGAAAAAGAAAATCGTCTTTCAGAGTTTCATGAACGCAAAAGGGTTTTTGTGCTCATCCACGTTTTTTTTATAGGGAAAGGGGCGCTGCCACACCGGGTGTGGGCAGGATGGTGCTGGGCTGAGGCAGGTGGACATACAGACGTGCTGTGGATTTGCAGGAAGAGCGGATCAGAAGCAACAGCCAGCCCTGCCAAGCACTGAAGCTCCTGGGACAGCTCTGCCTGCTCTCCAGCACAGGCAGCCCAACATCCCAGCAGGACCCCCCTCCTTGAAGCCGTTCCTGGGGGCACCTGATGGAAACGGCCTTCCCGAGGGGCTGGGAGAAAATCCAGGCATCCTGCCCCAAAGGTGCAGAGCAGGGGGCCGCGAGAGTTATTGAACTGAATTTTGCTGCAGGACAGGACCCCCCTGCCTCACCAAAGATGACTCTGGGCCATGCCAAACAGTAGCAGCAGGCAAGGGGCAGGAAGGGACCAGGGAGGAGATGGTGGCCCCAAATGCCTCCCACCAGGGCCGCCCCAGGCTGGTTCAGTGCCCCTCTGCCCCGCAAGGGGAATTTCCTCCAGCAGGCAGAAGGCAGCTCCACCACCTTGGCTTCCTCCAGGTGCCTCCTGCAGTGTGAGCCAGCCACAAAAATAAAGCAGAATAAAACGCAGAAATCCGTTTTTGGCAACCCCAGTTTAACAAGCTTTCGTCCTGGCTCCAGCCAGCACGTTAAGTGGCAACTGGCCATTACCCTGCGTGGGATCACCGAGGCATTAGTGATGTGCTAACAGCCCTATTAACGATGTGCAAAACCCCATAAACACGGCGATTAGTGGGAAAACCTGACTCACGGGGACACGTCCAGGTCTCCTTGGCACAGACCTCAAGCCTCTGCCTCTTCCCAGCTCCACGAGACCCCTCTGGGGGAATCACCTGGGGAGAAGCAAAGGCATTTCCCATACACGCAGCCCAGGAGGGTGCAGCGGACAGCAGGGAGCCACTGGGGCTCCGAGAGAGGGATGCGATGGGCCACGGCCCTGGCAGAGCTCTCGGTGCTGCTGGGTGCAGGATTTGTCCCCCGCGATGGAGACACGGCGTTCACCAGCCCCACGGGGCTCCCGTCCCCGAGGAGCAGCGCTGCAGCAGCTGGTCCCTTCCCTGTGCTGCTGCCAGGAAGAAAAGCTTAATTAACTACCAGCCCGCCGTCTGTTTAAAGCAATAAATCTAAAACCCAAGGATGGCAAAAACAAAATGTAGTGAATTATCTTCTACGGAGGCAGGAAAGCAATGCCCCCCAGATCGGCATGATGAAGCTACACGCACAGACAATACGTGTGTGTTTGTTGGTGTTGTGAGCTGGGCAGAGCAGGGAATGGAGGGAGCCTGCTCAGCAGACAGGTGGTACGAAATAAAGCAGTTTTACACCAGTTCGAGCCCCTGCCCAGCCAGAGACAGGCACGGAGCATCTCTGTTGAGGGGTGAGGACAGGCACCTTTGTGGTCCTGCTCGTAACCCCAGCCAGAGCCGCAGCTCCATCTCCTGCACGTGCCCAGCAAAAGACTTGGGAATTTTCAGCTGACCCCAAGCACTCAGTTACTGAGTCTAAAAGCTCCCTGAGCCAGCCAGTGCTGGGTGAAACAGTGGCTTAGACCCCTACAGCTAGAAAAAAAGGGGCTATAAGTGCAAGGGGGGGCTGTAAACCACTATAAATAGTACTTAAAGCACAACAGCCCAGCACAGGGGGACCACCACTACTGCTCAGCTGAGGGTAACACGCCCTTGGGCAGCTCCAGCTAAGTGCCAGTGGTTATATTGAGCTTAGGGTGCGATGCCCTAGGGTTGCAAAGGCCCCCCAAACCCTCCAGAGACTGCTCTGCTCCAGCCCAGGGCCCCTCTTTGATGCCTGGGGCTCTGACACTGCCCACGTTTCTCCTCGGAGCCTTCCAGCTGCTTGGCCTTCGTGGAAAAATAATGATCAGAGCGGAGGAGAATCACAGCGAGCCACCGAGCTGTAATGTGCTCCGACAAGCTACTTGTCTCAAGTTCTCCCTGCACACAATTTTACCCTTGAGTTAGGAAACAATTTGATTGCCGGAGCTGCAATGCCCAAATGCTTTGGGCAATAAGATCACTTAGTCACAGTAACTTCTCCATCCCCCTCGAGCGACGCCGCTGCATACAAGGACCTCTTTATTGGTACGAAACAACTCAGCTCCATCGCTGGCTCAGCCTCAATTACAGCATTCACGCCTCTGTCCATCTCTGTAGCAACAAGGCGGAAAGGCTCCCAGCCTGGTGCTGATCTCCTGCACCAGCGAGCCCCCCGTGCTGCTCAGAGCCGCCTGCCAGAGCCGCGACGTGCTCCGGCTGCACCAGGCACCAGCCAACGTAGAGCTGTGCTGCATGCCCAGCCATCCCTGCACCACCAAAAGCATCAAGGATTTGGGGCAATTCTCAGCAAAAAGTGCCCTAAGTTTGCTTTGTCAGCACTCAGGGCACTGAGCTAAGAGCAGGGAGGGGGTGCAGCACCCCAAAGCCACCTTACGTTCCTGCGGGAAGCTCGGGAGCCACTGACCTGAGTCACTGCCCCTGGGATGCCCTGGGGACAGCAGGGGGACAAGGAACAACCAGGGGGTGGCACCAGCCCCGGCGTCCTGCTGGGGACAGGCTCGACCCAAGCCCTGAGCTTGAGGCTTTTGCCAGTGCTCTGCTTGTGTTTGTTGCAGATATTACACAGGGAGAAGTCAAAAGGAATATTTAGCTGCCCTGCAGTGAGGGTATGGCTAGCAAGCTGCAGTGAGTGCTGCAGTTTGAGGCCAGGACCTCAGACATCCATCACACCCTTGCTTCCTGCCCCTACAACCCCACCTTGTGCTGGAACCAAGGCAGCAGGCCCCAGCCCCACCACCTGCTGCTGTCCTCAGACTGGGGCTTGCATGCTCTGGCTGGAGCCACAGCGTAACACAGGGGCACCTTGTACCTGTGACCACTCAGGACATCTTCACCCCAAAGATCTGGCGAAGAATAAAGTCAGTGGTGGGGCCAGGAACAGGGGAATCACGCTGCTTTTGGCCCTGGCAGGCACAGCATTTTAAGAGCAGACCAAAATTTGGCCACGAGCTTGCAACAGCCAGAGCACACCCCTGGGAGAGCTGCAGCACCCAACGCCCCCAGGGGCGCTGCACTGAGGGGGGGGCAGCCACAGACCCCAAGCAGGGACCTGCCCGAGTGCCCCCAGGGGATGCAGAGGCTGCGATTCCCTGCTGGCCTCGGGAGCTTTGGACCATCCTGCTCCCCCAGAGCTGCAAAACAGGGGCAGAGCAGCAGCGAGGCTGTCGGAAATTTGGTTCCTGGGGATCTTGGTGTCCCCGCACCAGGTCCCCAAGGCTGCTGGTGGGGAACAAGGGTCAGGCAGGGACCCTGGCCGATGGGGACAATGCTGATCACACAGCCCAGGGGCTCCAGAACCTGCTGGAGACGTGCAGGTGGGTCAGTGGGAGCACAGCACCCTCTGCTCCCAGCACCACGGGGCAGCACCGGCGCAGCCCTGCAGGGGAGCTCAGGGAGCTCCTGCCCTCGGCAGCCCATCTGCACCACGAACACTTCGCTGCTTCTCACTTCCAGCTTGGGAAAATGATAGAAAGGTAAGGAAGGCTCCATGGGTCCCAACAGGATTGTGCATTTTGAGGGGAAAAGAAGCTAAATTTCCCTTCTTTTTAGGGAAGGGAATTAGCGCGTTTGTCTTATGGTGTTAATTAAAAACGGCAACGACTCTTGCTTAACCAAGGAGAAAAAATGAAATAAAATAAATAATAAAATAAAATAAAATAAAATAAAATAAAATAAAATAAAATAAAATAATAAAATAAAATAAAATAAAATAAAATAAAATAAAATAAAATAAAAAAGCAAGAGGTAAAAGGAAAGCCTGAACCAGCTTTATCAATCCGAAACATTTCCTGAGTGCCCTGCTGCAGGGGGGAAGTGCCCAGTGGAAACAAAAGCAGCAATTAAAAATTAAAGAGAGAGGAAGAGACGTGGCAGAGCACGGAGGTGCCCTTGTGCCACCGCGGGGCGTTCGCAGGGCCGCAGCTCCCCTTCGTCTGACACCAGCGGAGGTGCTCCCGGTCCCTGCAGCCGTGGGCAGCTTGCAGCAGCCCAACGCCGGGCAGGGAAGAGGGAATGACGATGGGACCGAGCCAGAAATTCCCCGTTGGGTGAGGTTGGCTGAGGCTAAGCCCCCAGAGAGCCCCAGGCAGGCTGGGGGGCAGGCAGCGCCTGCTGGGTTGGGTCCAGATGCTTCCAAAGCAGGGCCTGGATCCGTCCCTTGGTTCCTCAGCTGCCTCTTCAGCTTTGCCTCCTCCTCCACCCTGCTGGCACACTGCAGGGAGGCATTTTACAGCCCAGCACAGTCGCAGAGGACGCTCCATTGCTCGGGCATTGAATTAGTATTGACATTACACAGGGGAGACCAGAAGAAGAATAGGCTGGAGGAGCCTCACAGGCTGGTTAGCTCCTGCTGCAAGCCCAGGGCACCGTCCTCGCAGCCAGCCCCTTGCTCCTGCTGGGTTTTCCTCCGAGCCCCCCTCGGTACCCCCCAAGCCCCCGCAGCTGTGACCCCACCGTTAACACCAGGCAATCCCAGAGCCTTCCCATGCTCTGGAGAGCACCCAGACCCATTGCACCCCAGCACCCCCAAGCCCCCCAGGTGTGCACAGCACCAGGACAGCACCAAGCAAGCTGAGGGCACCAGCTCAGGACAGAGGGAGGTACAAAGGGACATCAGGCACAGATTGGTTTTTATCATCAAGCCTTTTTCCTAATGTAAAGCACCTGGGTGACCTTGGGAGCATGTCCTGCAGCCTCCCAGCCCCTCCAGCCCCAGGAGCTGGTGATGTTCTGGATTATCTAAGCACACAGAGCTGGGGGTATCAGCTTGGAGGCTTCTCCAGCCAGCACAGGGTGATGCTCAAGGGGATTTCATCAGCTGCCTGCTGTGCTTGAGGCTGCTGTGTCGGGAGGCACCTTCCTGCCGTTCCCAGACACGGGGAGAAGTCACATTTTGCAGCCCTGCCCCTGCCAAAAGACTTCAAAAATCACCTAGGGAATTTTATGTTGTCCTGACACGTTCAAATTCATAGAGCAACAAATGCAAAGCCCCCAGCTACGGGCTGAGATCGTGCAATTAGACCACTGAAAAAACAAAGCCCTGAAACCCTCAGACATTTAAACCTGCTAGGCTAGATGAAGAAAAATGGTCGCTTTTCACATGCAATGAGTGGAAATCATTTTAGGTTTTTATTATTATTATTTTAGAAGGGAAATAAGCATATTTCAATCCAGTCAAGAGTGAAATTGAGTTTAACAACAAAGCAATTTGTATTAGTAGAGACCCGGGGAAAAAACACAAATGAATAGAGGACTTGGAGATACAGAGAAACGTGTCAGACAACGATGGGATTAGGAACTAAAAGCAACTTTGCTTTCCTGCTGCTAATATGAGCACATAACGATCCACCTCGTCGCTGATGTGCTCTCTTCCCAAATAAACACCGTAAAAGCACAACAGCAGAAAAGCCATCAGTCCCATGAGGGTGCAGCCTCCCCTTCAGCCCACAGCCCCGGTTTTGCCCCTGGTGGACAATAACACCTTTACTGGGAGCTTTGTTCGCCCTGCTTTGGCGTGCAGCTTGATTTTGGGACGGACTCCTGGCACGACAGCTTCCCTGCGGGATGCTGAAGGTCCTCGTCGTGCCTTGTTCCTCCTTTGGAATCATCCCCGCTGCACAGGACCAAGGCCACTGGGTTAAAACTTGGAGGTGTGAGCAGGCTGAGGCATCAAGTGTAGAAGCAGTCGCGGTGTCCTGCATCTTTCCTGGCTTTAAGGATTCGCCTCACTGGGCAGCTCCGCTTGCTTCCCCTCAGCACAATTCATGACTTGAACAGGGAGACAAGTGAATATTGATTACGTGCATTGTTAAGTGGAACTTTTCGGGCTGCTTTATTTCATTTTTCTTTCTCCCCATCACTCTTTTCCTACAGACAAGGAGGCCACCAGACAAGAAGGCTTTTCTTCTTCTCTTCTCGCGGGGAAGAACACGGCCAGCAGTGCTGCGCTCCCACATCTGCCCACACCAGCGCCCTTGCCAGGCCCCTTCTTATTCGATTTCCCCAAACCCTGAGGAGAAAATCAGAACCAGGAAATTTTAGGAGAGATCAGAGCCGTGTGTGGCATTCAGGAGGATTGATAAATCTCCTCCAACATGAGCAAACCACCAGCCTTCGCTGCTCGCTCGGGGGGAGCATCCCCCAAACCCCCGCAGTTACGCCTTTGTCTCCTGGAAGCTAGTAAATAATTCAAACAAACTCCTCTCTTTTTTTTTGGTTCTTCTTTTTTTTTTTTTTTTTTTTTTTT
>CM021748.1:4807851-4898089 GCA_011075105.1 Heteronetta atricapilla
TTTTTTTTTTTTTTTTTTTTTTTTTTTTTTTTTTTTTTTTTTGCTTTTGTTTTCACTTTAATTAATCCACATAGAATTTTGTCCTCCAAACACAATCGCGGCAGCGCAGGAACAGCAGGTAGAGAATCTCATTACCCAGCCTGGCAGCCAGCTCCTCGCACCGTTATTAATGGAGACGTCACCGCGCGAGGAATTAATAAAACCGACTGCGAGGGGGAAGGGAAGGGCTTCTCCTGGAGCTCAGCACCCTCTGCTTTGTCCCCAGGGTGCTGGAGACACCGGGGGGGGGGGGTGCTGGGCTCCATCCTGTCCCCATCCTGGTGTCTACAGCCCCTTCGTGGCCCATCCAAACCTGGCGGTGCCACCTCGCCGGCTGCAGTGGGATCCCAAAGCAAGGCGAGGAGATGGAGAGCCCATCCCCATATATTTGGATGCTGCCTCAGCATCAGGACCTGATATCACCCATGGGTGGCTTCCCAGGGGCACGAGCAGCTCCGAGGCGATGCCAGAAGGACTCAGCGGGGTTGTTCCTGTGCCCCATCCCATACCTGTGCCCTGGGAGCTCCTTGTTCCCACCCAGCTCCTGCCCTCGCAGCTCCCCACGGGGCCGTGACCCACTCAGGCTCATTGCCTTCATCAGCTGCACTCAGCAGCACATCACCAAGCAGCTTTAATTAGAGGTGTTAATAGCGCTGGGAGCTCGGGGAAAGAGCAGGGAGGCAGGAGGGAGCACGTTTTGCAGCCTGAGGATAACAACAGGAGGAGCTGGGAGACCCCGACCTTCCTAGGGCTTCCCCTGCTGCTGCAGGAGAGCCTCTGGTGCCCGGCACGGGGACCATCGAGCTCCAGGAGGCCACATGAAATTGCTGGGGAAACATCACCCGCGCTGATTATCCTGAATAATTTATGCAGATGTTGTTACACATCCATATTTTACGGAAGGCTTGCAAAGCCGCGATCCCAGTTATTTGCAGCCATTTGCTGCGTTCCCAAAAGATCTCATCGGTGGCAGGGCAGGGAGGTGGGATCAGGGCGCAGGTTGCACCTCGGGGACCTCAGCTCCCCGCAGCACCGAGCAGCATCGGGGGCAGCAGCGTCCCCAGGCACCTGCAGCTCCCTGGTGGCTGGGACCTTCCTCCCAGGGGCTCCCCGACAGTGAAAAAAGGGAATAGGGGAAAATTTGAGGTGCACAGACTGTGCTGGAGGAGGACAGAGCCCCAAGGAAGCCTGCTGTTACCCAGCAGTGAGGGGTGATAAAGGGAAGGTGCTGGGTATTCAGCCCCCTGGGACTCCGACATCCCTGTCCCGTGTTCCAGCTGGGTGACCCCACCCCGAGGAGGGCCACCAGTGCTGCCTCCCCCGTTTTTTGGTTTTATTTCTTTCCCTTTGGAGGCACTCTAGGGAAGTTTCACCCAAGCCAGGCTGCCTCTGCCTTCCGTGAGCTTCACCTTTTAATTACAGACACATCCCAAACGAGGAGGCCAGCCACGTGAGCTCCTATAAGGCAGGGCTATGGAGACAAACGGGCTCTGCCACGCTCGGAGCCTCATTTATCACTCACAACGACGCCAACGTGCCGAGCCCCCTGCTGCAGGCAGGGAGCCAGCAGCACCCCCAGCAGGGGGAATTTCATCGGGCTCAGCCCCAGCAGCAGAGGGTGGTCGGGTACGGAGCTCAGGGAAGGAGCTGGCACTTGCCCCAAGGTGAGCACGAGCCCGGGGACTTGCCCAGAGCCCAAATCCCTCCAGGAGCTTGCAGCACGAGCGGTGAGCACAGCACGGGTGATTTATTGGGAGAGCTGCTGTCTGCGGCAGCTGCGAGCCGTGAGGCTGTAGTACCAGCATCTGCTTCGGCACAGAGGGGCCGGCAGCGACACAGTGTGATTTACGGGGTGGGAGCTGCTGTTTCGGCACAGGGAGACCCTCCAGACCATCTGAGAGCTGCCACCAAGCCCCAAGGGCACCGGTCTTGGGGTGATGAGCTGGGGGTGGCAGCACAGGGAGGGAACGATGTCCTCCTCCAGCCCCCCAAGTGGCTGCCACCAAAAGCTTGGAAATTTGGAAATCCCACCTCTGCGAGAGGCCACCAAGCCCCAAAGGTGGGTCCGTGCTCTTTGGGGTTTTGCAGGGCTCAGGGAAAACCTAAGTACTGCGTGGGGTTGATCAGGAATTGCTGCCTATTAAAGCCCGTAGGGATGCTGGCCACGCGTTGAAGGATCCATGCAGCCCGAGCATCCTCCTGTCCTGGCCCCTAGAGCTTCATGTGGGGCTGAGAGGTCAGCTCCACCTGGGCAGGGCTCTCATAGACCCAGGGAGGCAGGGAAATGCAGAAGGGGTGGAAATCAGGACCCATCCCACCCTGGCCCTGGCCCCACTGCAGCAAACCAGGCTGCAGAGGACTAAAGGAATACAGAACACAGCGGCTGAGGGCAGGGAGAGCGCACCTCAGCTCCAAACTTACAAAAGGAGCCTTTTTTTTTTAATCTTTTATGGGGAAATAGCTTTTTTTTATTGTCTGGAGCAGCCAATCAAGCCCAAAGAGTTGCATCCAACTGCGAGAGGGGAAAAAAAAAATACAGGTCTATTAAAAATGATGAAAGACACCTTGACAGTGTCCTTTTAATGTAATTAAAAACCTATTTAAAGGCATGCCAAATGTTTACTAATTAAATGAGCGCTTCATTCTGTAGACATAATGGAAAAAGAAAAAAAAAAAAAAGTAATCACGATACTTTTAGCAAATCCCAGGTTTTTAAAGAAATAATTACTTGATAGAAAATGAGTTACTAAATTAAACCATTCTTTACCAACTGCGGTGGTTTTTTTTTTTTTTCTTCTGTTCTCTTTTTGCTCGTTTTGTGCAGCAAGTTGAATGCCCAAATTACCTGGGATGGGTTTTTATTCTGGATAGTGAATAGTTCACATGAAAGAATGTAGAAAGAAGTAGGACCGGCCAGCGAGTCCCCAGGCCCCGGCACGTGGCTACTAACGGGAAAAGAGCGATGTGGTTGGAACAAACTGTGGGGTCTCAGCCTCCCCTGGGAACAGGGGATCTGTGAAAGGTGCCCGTGGGGCTGATGCTTTGTCATGCCCTGGCCCTGCTCCGCCACAGCCACCAGGAGCCACCAGCGGAGGCAGAGCCCCGCTCAGCCCCCGAGCAGGATGGCCACGAGGTCAGCCGCGGGCTGTCAGCCCCCCCTGGGGCTGGCTGGGGGAGGTTGGGGGGTCTCCATCCTTGGAGGCATTCAGAAACCCCCGGACACAGTTTGGGTGGCCCTGCAGTGGGGTTGGAGCCTCCCAGGTCCCTTCCCAGCCCAGGCGCCCTGCGGTGGCCCAGGAGGGCAGGAAGGGGCTGGTGGCAAAGGCAAAGCTGCAGCCCCCAGCCCTGCCCGCCACTCCCAGCCCCCAGATCCAGCACACAGGGAGGGAAAAAGGAATCCGGGCACCTCCCATCCAACGTGGCCCATCGGACACCCAGCATGAGGGTCTGGGTCCATCCCCTCCTCCCTCAGGCACTTGCAAAAAGCAATTCCAGCCAAGAGGCAGCTCCCGTTCCTGCGCATCGAGCACGCGGCGCTTAATTGAACATGGCTCCAGGAACCACCTGGCACTTACTTTTTCAGCCCAGCAGCTCTACCTGGCTTTTTCCAGGCGGAGGCACAGACAGCAAAACACGAGCCCGCTGATTTAAGGCGACACCAGCCCGAGAGGAGAGGCGGCAGAGGCGCGGCGAGAGGCCGACATCTGCGCAGGCAGCCGGCTGACGGCTGGCTCCGAGCCGTCGGGTTGCAGGGCGCTTTGATAGCAGATGGAGAGTCTGATTGCATTTGCTGATAGCGGATTAGGAGGCTTATCTCTGATCTTGACTCCCCCCCCCCCCTCACGGTTAGCTGATTTCTGGAGGGGCGCCGCGGGGAGGTGTTACGAGAGATTTATTAACAAGATAAACTGCAACGCCAGGAAAAGCTGCTTCGGCAAAATGCACTCTCCCTCTCATGCGTGCACAGACATAAATCCACCCCCTGCTTGACTACACTCAGCATCTTTCCTCCTCGGGGGACTCGAGCAGGCCGGCTCCTTCCCTCTCCGTGCTGGTGGAGCCTCACAGGTGCAGTGGGAAGCTGCTGCAGCCCTCCCTGCCCAGCCAGCCAACAGACTCCAAAAATGCATTTATTTGCCAGCGAGGGCAGGCGTAAGCACCTCACCAGTCAGGCATCCAGGGCAGAAAAACCTGGGGTAACGCCGTGGCACAGCCTCTCCCAGCCTCAACTTCTCTCGGCTGCTTTTGCAACCAGCCCCCGGAGCCCAGCTCGCCCCGGGCCCCCTTCCAGGAGCTGGGGGCACAGCCTTTTATTGGGGTAATCCTGCTGGCCCCTCGCACACAGACCAGCCTGGAGAGAGCTGCTGAAGCCAAGTGATTAATTTTCAGGTGTTCTTCCTGGAGCTCGGTGCACCAGGCATCCCCCCACACCCCCCAGAAGCGGCCACCGGCATCCTCCAGAGGAAGGGGTCCCCTCAGCAGCGCACAGCCGAGGAAGAAGCACCTCTAAAGCAACCGACAGCTGCCGCACATTTAATCTTACGCTTCACTACAAGCTGCAGAAATTGGCTTTCCTCTGAAACAGCAGCTGTCACCGTGCCAGGCACACCGGAGTGCCCACAGCCCTGCAGCATCCCCAAACCTGGGGCCAGGGCAATCTGCTCAGTGACAAACGCCTCGGTTTGCTGCCTTCCAGCAGCCCGTTTGCTCTCTGAGGATTAACCTGACCTCGTAGCTCTGTTTCCCTCAGGGAGGCTGAGGAGAGGCGTTGCCTGGTCCCCAGTGCCACCGCACGGCCGAAGCACGAGCAACCTTCTGGGACGGAGACCAACAAGCCTGCTGTGCTCTCTCCAGCAGTGCCTGGGGTATTTGCAACAACCGAGGCCCCGTGCAGAGGAAGGATGGCACCAGAGGCTGTTCCCGTGTCTGCCTTCAGCCCCGAGAATGATAAACGACTCCCACAGCCCAGCCACGATTCATCTCGGCTGCCTTTAGAGCCGGGATCCGAGCGCAGCCACCACTTAGCCTGGCCAATTTCCTCTGCTGATGCTTCACCCGTGACCCTGGCGGGAGAGACTCGTTAATTACAGAGGCTGGAATTGTCTCCCTGGTAGATAAGGGGGGAGCCAAACGTGGCTCAGCCGCCGCACGTCACCAGTAGAGCTGCTGCTGCCGCCAGCAGCGAGGGCAGGGCAGCAGCACGCTCAGCCAGCCCCAGCACTGCTGGGCAGGTCCAGCTCGGTGGGGGCAGCGAGGATGCCTCCGGGAGGGGAGATGCTGCCACGTTCGGGACTTCTTTGGCAGCTGGAAAAGGCTCCCTGCCCACATGGGAGCTCCCAGCACCTGCGTGTTTCGGGTGGGACTTGGATTCCTGCACCTGAAGCCCAACGGGGACCTGCAGATTCGTGGCTCAGGGTCTGGCAGCCTGTGCAGTCACTCTGTGCGGGGGAAAGGTGCTGGAGAACTCACACACACACCCCAGCCAAGCCTCTGACTAATCAAAGTGCCTGGCATACCCCACAATGCCCTCAGAGGATAACGCTCCGAGGCTCTTACCACCCTCCTAAACCCACAGAAGGCAGGGGAAGTTTCCAGGACCAGCCTCACCCCAAATCAGCAGCCAGCCACTCCTAGGGCTTCCCCAGCACCACGGCATCTCCTCACCCCTTCCTGTGCCCCTCTCACGCTCCCTCCTCCCCAAGCTTCTCTCCCCCCACAGCCAGGAGGATTTGCTCCAAAATCCAGTCCTTCCCAGTGGCGGAGCAGCTCCTGCCGAACCAGGACTGGAGCAAGGAGTTACCTTCACACCCAGGTGCTGATGAAACTCTCATCACCACTGCGCTCGTCCCAGGGAGCCCAGCTCTGCGTCGAGCATCTTCAGTGCAGAGGAAAAGCAAATCAAGTATTTCAGAGCAATGCTTTGCAGTAGGAAGTACTAAGCAGTCACATCTGAGTGTTATTGACACCAAGTCTTTAACTGCACCAGAGATAAAACAAATTCACGTGAGAGCTTGTCAATGACCCCCGAACACCATGGTACTCGCTAAATACAGCCTCTCGTTAAAATATGGACTGTCAAACTGCACTTCCAGCTGCTTGGAATATAGCACAGGGGCCCAGCTCCTTGCACACTTCGGGTCCTCCTCCCTTCCCCATCCCTGGCAGCAGTGGTTTAATTGTTTTCCACCAAACCCAAGTATTTTTATCGCCTAGCAAACTTTTAAAATCCAATTGCTTTCTGCGTGAAATGAGACTCGGCATGCACAATGCCCTTTCCTGGGAAAGGGCAGCGCTTTGTGTCTGCCTGACATGGCTGAGAAGCTGCAGAATTAGGCTCTTACGAAGTATGATTATTATAGTTATTCATAAATGTCACTGAGCTCTGCTTGTAATTGCTGCTGTATTTCGCTCTGCATGGAGGTAGGGGTGGCGTGTGAACGTGAGCACCGGAATGTTCCTGTTTGGAGAAAAAAAAGTCTCACTTGTGACGTATTTTCCTCCAGAAATCCCAATTACAGCACAAGCAGCCGTTGTACCGGTGAGTTCAGCACTGCCTAGTGCCTACCCACGGCACAGCCCAACACACCAAGGGAGAGCATCAGTCTCACGCTCGTGCCTGCAGCCTCCAAAGGCAGAGGAAGAGTCCCAGCACAAAGGGGAGGAAGAGCAAGGAGAAGGAGCAGCCACCTTCACCGTGCTGCGATGGAATACGCATATTGGGAAGAAAGTTAATTTAAAAATGTGGTCTGCAAATTTTAGATTAGTGTTACTGATAAATTAGCAGTAAGGGGAAATGCTGAGCCTTCGCAGCTGTCCTCCACCTGCACTCTTCCATCAGCCACACTGCCTGAACAGGGCAGAAGTGCCCTGGCAGCTTGTGATTCCTCCCAGTTCCTCCCCCTTTTAGCACCAAGCTGTCACAGAAGGGAGCGTAACACACAGCCCGGGGCATCCTCAGCTGTTGAGAGGTGTGACACAAGCAGCAACAGCCACCATCAGATGGCTCGCAGCTGGGCATCCCACTCCCACCTCTGGACAGACACCTGCAGGGTGTCTGACAGCTGCCGCCAGGCTGGCGTCCCACCCATCGCACCGACACCTTATCCCCAAATCACAGGGCCAACCAGCACGTCTGCTCATAAAATGCATTTTTAATTAAAAAAAAATCAACAATTAGACATTTACTCTAGAAAACATAAGGTCACACCAATTCACTGGTTCAACCGGAGGGCTGCTCAAAGGATGTGTTAGTCACCTGTCTGCCTTGCTGCAGAGGAAGCGCTTTATTTCCTTAGCACAAGCATTCAGCACGGGAGCAGTTAGACTCTACCTGTCATACTTCTGCAAGCACGAAACAAATAGTGATGTATGGTGGCGAGGCTCTTTTAAAGAAGCTATTATCTGTGTAATTGTTTTTGTTTTCTTTAAATGAAGATTAATAATCATAACAAAGTCCGCAGGTCAGGCATTACGAGTGGCTCTGACAATAAGCAGCCACCGTTGCCTTTAGCAAAGTTGCTTAATTGAAGCTAATTTCACTAAGTGACCTTAACAAATAGCTGTTTTCCTTCATTATGACAGAATGATTCTTCATTTAAGGCACAAGCCTTTCTACTCTCTCCCCCCCTTTATGATTTAACTTTGAAGCACAAACTCCTAAACGTCCTTTTATCCAAAGACTCAAAAGGGCTGAGTGCAATGAAAGCCAACCTAGAGGTTCTTCTTCTGTTTGCACATATAAAGGATTTTACAGTCAGCAATTGAATACAGATACTTTATCTCAGAAATTAGAATACCGAGGCCACCTAGATGTCACGCTATGGAACCATGGAGGATTTTTGAGGAATTTGCAAATGACAGCATCTTAAGGGAAAAATGCAGCAGGGAAAATCTGTCTGTACTGGCTTCATGCCGCTGGCACCTTCCCCTCTGCTGTCATGTTTTCATATACAAGCCAGTGCAACCCAAACAACAGCCAAAGCCATCCCCAGCTTCTTCCTCTACCCCATCCAGTCACGACAAGACGACAGGATGTGCACCAAACCATGCACTTTAACCACCCAGTTTCTGATGGGACAACAACCCTCCTCACCTCCACCTGATTTTAGATAAACAGGATTCAAACAGCAAGCTGCAAGCCACAGTGCTGACAGTTTTGTGGGGTATCAGACATGCAATGCTTGAATTAGGAGAAAAGTATCAGCAGAAAAGTATCCAAAGTCATGGGAAAGGATAATGGAAGAGGAAACAATAAAAAACAAAATTGGATCATTCTCTTCTTACCAACAGGATTCTTAAATCAACACAGAGAGGGAACAGGTCAGGACTGAATCGGCCACCCGGATTTCCTCATGACATTTCTCTAGTTTATGCCATAGCTAGAATGAAGTTGCTCAAAAGGGCGGCTGCTTGGCACATAGCATTTGTTTCCCTAAGCAAGCCCTTACAGATGACAAAATACTTCAGAGATCCATCAGTTAAGACCATCTCTATTTCTTTACAAAGTTGCCCCCACCCCCTTTGAGTGTTTAAAACAGTTTAAAAGCAATTCTGATGATTTCAGAAGCACATTAACAAAATTGTGTCATTTTATTTGCGTGGCTGTGACCAAGTAAAGAAATACAGAGGCTGTTTTCACTCAATACACTTGAGATCAGTGTTCCCATTAGGATAATTGCGAGCCTGTTCTTAATTAACGCATCATGAGTTCTAACCTAAATCCACCTTCTATAAAAGTAAAAAAAAAAAGATCTCAATCACTAGACTTAAAATGAAATTAACAATGTCGAAGTGTAAAGAAATGACAGGATAGCTCAGAAGAGGACATTGAACAACTGAAGTAACTAAGGCAGCAGAGAAAGAATGAAACAGAAATTGAATTCCAGCAGTAGCAGCTACATGCCCAAAACTCAACTGCACAAAGCGTCCCCTCCACGTGCCTGCTGCAAAGTGTTTTCTCAGTTCAGATTCATTCTGTTCGTCTTTAGGGCAGTTTCTTCCACTCTTGTTAGTGCTTCTCTTGTGGCACGAGCATAATTTCCAAAGTTAAGCTTATCGAAGTGTCATTCTGAATTGATCTGCAAAAATAACAGCCAATAGAGATTCTCACCCCTGCTCCTGAACCCATGCAGACGCATCAGAATGACAAGCAGCTAACTTCTTCACTTCAGCTCCACCTCTAAATCTGTGTTTTTGGTTTCCTTCCTTTTGCTGACAGCAAACAATTAAACATTGCTCTAGAAAATGTGAAGATCTCTTCACGCGCGGCCTACTTTTCAAGCAGAGGCAAACTCCTAGGCAACCTCCGCAGCATTACTCACTGGCATTTAATGTAGACTGTCAAGGGAGCCACATTCCCCAGCTGAGGTAAACTAGTGGAGTTAGCAGGAAGGCAAGTGGAGCTTTCTCAGTCTGGGCAACTCACACAAGACCCCAGATTTATAGTTTTCTACACCAGAATTATTCTCCAGAAAGCTTAAGCAACATACCCCACCAGAAAGCTCTTTCCCATACAGTTTAAACTGGTCACAAAAATGTAAAGAACTATACCAGCAGACTTCTAGCTTTTCAATAGGCACACCACAGGAGGGCTTCTACTAAAACACCAACCTCAGTAAAAGTTATGACTTCCCCCCAGATATCCCTTACTAGTTCAGATGTATCTGCAGAAGGCTATGAAGATCAGACTTCTCAAGAACATTTTATAAATGGTTCCCTTCTTTATCTCAGTTTTCTAACATAGGTTATACCAAATGAAATGATCACAACAAAAATAAGAAGGACATAACTAAATGATGAAAGTTGTAGAAACTCGTTGCATACATTCATATTATATCAGAAGGAAAACCAACTGGCAAGACAAAAACGTAGATATGCTTATACGATATGCATGAAAGACTAATTTACAGCAGCTTCTTTGGCACTCAGAAGTCATGAATATCAGTTTTCATTTCCTTTTAGCATTTGTTTGAAAAACTTGGATGCAATGTCAGGATATTAGACT
The DNA here is from genome assembly GCA_011075105.1 of Heteronetta atricapilla. Classification (NCBI taxonomy): domain Eukaryota; kingdom Metazoa; phylum Chordata; class Aves; order Anseriformes; family Anatidae; genus Heteronetta; species Heteronetta atricapilla. The sequence goes on from CM021748.1 coordinate 4,817,894, forward strand.
TGGTAACAATGTAGGAGGATACAAGCAGCAAAAAAAGATATTTTTAATAAACCTACGCAAATTAACGTGTGCTTTCACTTAAAGATAAAATCTCTAACATAAAACAAAACCATGATACCACAAATACAGCAAAAGCTTTTTTTCAAATCCCACCGAAATAAACAGTAAGCTTACAACTCAGATTAATGTGAAATTGTTCAAAGATCAAGGAAGCGAAATGAATGGGGTACAGTCTCAGGGCTGGTAAATACTGATAAAAAGATTAAGAGACGGAATGATAATGAATGCCAGCATTCCTATTCTTCATACTGCTACACCAAAAATTCTGATCAGACTATTGTGTATTGCTGTGTGGATTTTTATTACCCAACAAATCAAGGAAATAAGTGAAAGGCAATCGTGTCACGGCCAGCTTGATTAACTGAGAATGGTTGCTGAAGATCAAAAGTTAAAAGTTACACTTAGATAGTTAATAGTAAAATAAAAAAATGAAATCCATGAAATTCTCTAAACTGTTTCACAGATAGCCTTGTAAAACTTGTCAGAGCAATAATACCTCACTTCAATGACCTAATAAATAGTTCTGAACGGCCTTCTAACATCATCCAATATTGAGTCAGACCAAGCAGAATAGAAAGAGGAAAAAAAAGAGTAAAACATCCGATTCACATACATACTGAACATGCCCAAGTCCTAGTTCATTAGGATCCCTGACAGTTGGCTTCAGAATACTTGCTGAAGCTACAGGAATTTGGAGATTTTCTTCAATTTCTAATAAAATAGTTGATATAATTCTTATGCTGCAGGTCAACACCACAGCAGTTCATTAAAAGGGATCAATTTTAAAAGCAACCTCATGAGAGGCATTACCTAGCTAAAATTAAACTGCATCACTGTAAATGCATTTATAAGTTACTCACTACCACAAGACCTGAGAATCATTTTCCCTCCCTGTGAGACAAAGTTGTTCCTTGTGGACTTTCAGTCCTTCTCTTGTTGATACGTACGGCGAGAACAGGTCCCACAAATAACCACAGAGAAAAGTAAGTCCGTATCTGAAAAAAGACTCGATCACTTACAGTATTTGGGAGAAAATACAAATACATAGCAACAAGAGAAGTGCAATCACTGACAGCGTCCTATCATCCACGATGTATAACCTATCACCTAAAACATATACCTTCAGGTGTTCAAGATATAAATAGTATGGTTCCAATTACAGGAGAACTGGAGTGGATGAGAACATGAGAGTGCTGCTACTCACTTTTTTTTTTGACTGAATACTGAACATCCAGTTTGACAAATTGGAATGGCTTCAATAACCCCTCAGTCAATGTGTGCTCTTTTTTTTTTGATTTAACATTATTCATTAAATCTCCTGGGAATACACAAGGGCTTTCCTGCCTGTCCTTGCATTTCTTTGCTTGCCAAATGTTCAGGTGCCCTCTAATCCTCCTTAACACCCTATGAACAAGCAAAAACCTGGAGTGAATTTAAAATCTTTCTATACGCCTCTAAAATAACTCTTTGCTATTTTATTGTGCATGAAGACAGCTGTGCTTCACAGGAGTAGTGTTACATGCACTGAGAGAGTAAGAGTGACTGCAAGTGTCACAAGAGATACTGTGCTCCCTCACCAAGTTTAACCTTGGGTACACCTACATAGTTATGACATGTAGGAGCTACTGACAAATACTCTGAGTCAACTTTTTTTAAACATCTTCAAAAATAAGACATTTGCATTCTGTCTGTACATAAAAAGGCTAGCAAACAGTACTTTTCTAAAAATAGGAGCGTCGAAAGACACACCTTTCTCAGTCTTCCACATCTGCTCTCAGTTGCATCTTGTCTGCTGGATGGAAACAATGCTGCAAGAATTAAAGTCATGCAGACAGATAAACTCAAGGTGGTTTTCCATCTGCTGCCTACATTACATTACCATCTACAACAGTTCTGGATTAAAACTTAATTGCTATGTTATTCAGCTTGTTTTCACATTTTGCAGAATGAGATTACAGTACAGTATTCCCAAAATATATTGAACGAAACCGCTTACGTCAATCGTGTCAGGTATTTTTAGACTATGCTGTAGAATAAACACCACAAGATTATTCTTACAGTTCACATTGAGTCCGTTTGTACTTTTAAAAGGTATCTTTAACAATGCTTCCAACACAGATTATGATGAAGGTTTCAGTGAATTCAAAAGGTCTATTTGGAAGTCTGAGAGGGAAGCCGTGTCTTGTGGTCCTTCATATAGCACCACCCTGAGAAAGTTACAGCAGCTATCCCAACACAGTCCAATGTTGACAGATGCTGAGCCTACAAGCTGTTTTCAAATACCAGTACTTCACAGGATCATGTCTTTAGGATGACTAAGTAAAGCAAATTCTTGTAAACAAGAATTCAGAGACTTTCACTTAAAGTAGTAAGGCAACATTTCCCACAGAAATACTTCTGCATATCTAATTGTTGAACACGTCAATGGCAAATTCATTTTTCTGTTGTACAGACACATTCTGTAATAACACCTAATGCAAGTATTGCTCATTCAATAGAAGAACTGAAGTGTCTGCAGAACTAGAACACAGGTAAAAAATAATCTATGAAAAAATAATTCTGTGGTGAATAATAGAGTGAAATTAGGCAATTACACCTTCAGGAAGGTAGAGCTTAGAACAGAATTGTTCAGTACATAAATCTCTATTTGCTTCCATCGCTAACACAGGATTTTTAAGAGCATGCATACCACACTCAGCTGATTAAAGAAAAAAGGCTTTCAGACTTGGCATTTTTTCCTCCCATGTTTCGTGTTCAGTTAGACCGATGGCAGTTTAGTAGTAGCTCCCTCCATCTTAATCTCTTCAACTTGATCTTTTCACTGTCCCACATCACTTGACAGTAAGTGTGCCTGTGTTTTTCCTTACGTTGGACTGAGCGTGGCGTATCTACATCAAATGCTGCTGTACTCAGAGCCACGGACACGAAGAGCCGCTGCTTTCCATTCCACTGCAAAGAAGGTGATTGTTCCAAAGAAGCCCACAACCACCATGATGAGGAGTTGCCACTGCAGAAGGAAGTAGTTGCTGTAGAAATATGCAACTGCAGCACAGATGGACTGAGAAAACAAAAGCAAAGTGAAAGACCGTATGTGTAGATATCCAGTCCAGCATTGCTATGTAAGGATGATCAAAATGATATATGAATTGACACACATAGTTAACATGCATCCCTTGTTACACTGCTTCAGAAGATATGCGATCTTAAATTTCATTATACCTCAACATATGCCTTGATTTGATATACAACAGATTTAGTTTTTACTTGTTATTTAAATAGCATAAGCTATAGAAAGCGAACACCACATCCAAAAGCGTGCGTCGCATAGCAAGTGCAGTTCTCTGGTATTTCAAAACATTTTGTCTAGAAGCGACACAGCCAAGGCTTTAGGACAAAATCCAGAAAGCCTATTTTCAGTTTTACAGCATCACAAAACATTCTATACCAAATTAGCTGGAAGTTTTGACAGGCATTGCTGCTCGCTTGCAGTGTATTATTTTTATGGGTAAAATTTTCATTAGAGCTTGCATAAGGAATCTTTACTTTTCCCGTCCATCTCAGATTTTAGATATCACTGAGAACATATATAAGATGGAGCAGTGCACCAGAAAAAAACATCGCAGAAGATAAAAGCCCTACGGCAAGCAATGATCATCTTTTAAACTGGACACACCCTGGACTCTCCTTCCAGCACTAATTTACTATGCTGTGGCCATCCGTGAATAGCTTCAATGCCTTGTACCTCAGTTTTCCTACTGATACCTCTGATTAACACAGATTTTAACCTGTCAGTATCAAACAAGGTTAATTCCTGTGAGCGAGGTGATTATCCAGAACACACACATGAAGACTTGTCACCGAGTCTTCAGCTAGCATAAATACATCCTTTTTGGCATTATGACAACTTAAAAACAGGTAAAAGATTTTTCTTTTGTCTGCACACCCACCTGGTAACGCCCAGTGACATAAAACAACACCTGCAAACTGTTCAACCACTACTTATTTTTTCCTTTTAAGTCAACCCTGTAACTAAAAACTTAAGTAAATAAATTCCATAAACAAATATTTAAATAAAACTCAAGCCTGCTTAACTGTGCAAGTCTTCTGACTTTAAACAAGAGTTTCCAGTATTTCTAATCTCCCTCACAACTTGTAATAGTTTGATTACATAATCACAGCAAGCTATACAATCAAGCTACTCCTACTTGAAAACTTCTGTGAAAAACAGGCTCACATCCTTTGTGGAAATAACATCATTTTCTTGAGCTCTTTAAAAAAGCCAACCTGTTACTTCAATAAGATTCCAACAATCATACATTCAAAAAGCCGCGTGAGGTGGTACCTGAACAAACTTAAAGATGGCAAAGGCAGGAGCACTGTCTTCAGAATACAGGAATCCTAAAATGCTGAGGAGTTGGGTATTAAAGCAGCTGTCTCCCAGGCCCAACAGAAAGCTGCAGAATACGGCCACCTCTTTGCTGAAGGAAAAAGTGAACCAAATTTGAGAATCATTCATTAAAACAGCTTACGCAGCTACTAACTAACGTATGAACCTATGAACTATTTTTTTGGCAAACTTACTTGGAAATGGAGAATGGAAGAAAGTTATCAAACTTTAAATTTCACTGGAAAAGAACTGGGAACATTTGGCTGGCAAAAAGAATAGTTTCATCAGATTTTGATTTCTTGAATGCCAAGACTTCTGTTAGTATTACCAACAATTGATTCTAAACTGACTTAGAATTGCTAAAAACTCATTTTGGTGCCTGGAGCCACAAAGCCCACATGGTAGTGATTGAAAGCTAAGACACATATGGTGAAGTCACAGAAACTGCGGGAATATGAAAGACCAATTCATATTGCAGAAAGATACTCCAGTTAAAAAAAAAGTGCCTGTACAGGCACAAAAGCTTGTAATTGCATCTTAGCAGCTGTGTCTGCGCAAACTGACAACACTAGCTTCGTGCAAACTGGTGAAGATACACCCCAAAAGGAGGTTGCAATGATGAGATAAAGCTCCCTGTTCTTCCCCTAACATCGTGCAATGTAAGACAGACAGAGCATGGCTCAAACTAGATCAAGTGGACATCAACAAAGAACATTCAAAGACTTTGGAAACTAGAGGTACAGTGCAAGGCTGGTGCTCTGTGCTATAGAGCAACTGAGCCCAACAGTTAAACTGAATTCCTGACATCTAGCACAACCGCTGGTCATACCTGTAAGAGTCGGGTTCTCAAATGGCATAATTGCTGCCAAATATCCTCATACTTTTTAAAATTCCTAAAATGAGTGCACACTGGTAAAATATCTACCATAAATAATACCAAGAACTCCCAACAAGCCTTTCCTACAGGCTTAGTCTCTACACAGAGAAGCAGCTTCAAGGAGTTTTCTGTTAGAAGTACAGGCTGTTTCTATACATCTTGAGATATACCAGCCAGAGCAAAGAGCTTACATACCTTGGAATCATATAGGCAATACCATCTGTTCCTTCCATGGGAGCAATAGGGGCATCATTTGGCATGTTTAAAAAAATTAAATAAAAGGCTATGAAATGAATAATGATGCCTAGCATCACAACAGGGTTCCTGCCAAAGCGATTGTTCTTGCTTAGTAAACCAAAGATTCCTCCACCTGCAGAAATGGGAAAGATCAAATAATTAAATCTGAACTGAAGAGATAAAGAACAGAACCAAATTTAAAACACTGAAAACAGAAAAACGATGAAAACATGCTGTAACTTTCCCCATGTTAAATAACAAAGAAATTTACAGATATGGAACCAGCCCCAAGGAGTTTGCCAGCTCTGCCAGACCAGCTTGCCAGCTAACAGAACCTCTGGGTTGCTAGAGATGTCTGAGAAAACGCAGGCAGGGGATTTATCAGATGAGTGCTGAAGACAACACTTAACCTTTTTGCAAGGTATTTTGCCAGACTACTGTTTCCTCCAGGATCACAACGGTATGAAGTAAAAAGGAACAACCTTGTGCTTAGCTTTGGTAGCTGCAAAAGCACGCACCTGTCTATGTAACCAGGCTACTTGCCAACAGAAAGTGTGTTTAAATGCTACAATACTTGAGCTCAAACAAAAAATAATAATTAACACTATCTACATTGTTTTATTTAAAAATCGAGTCTCATTTAACACAAGCTTCTAAGAAAAATCTTGTGTATTTAATGAAAAACAGTTAAGATATCACTTAAATAATAAATGTAAAGAGAATACAATTTAAGAACAAAATATCAAAAATGCTGAAAATCGCCAAATGCAACACAGAGTTTCTCCCATCCTAAATTTTGTGTTCCTCTGCACTAACCCAAGAACACCACAAAATCTTAAGATTCATAGCCAACAGTATTTCACATCCTACTCCGCATTCATTTTACACGGCGTACTATAATTCACAGTGCAATAAAGAACCATGCTGACAACTTTATTTGAAATTTTATTTTTTGTTCATGTAATCATTGCTAGAAGCTTGAAAGACACTATTCAGCTAAATACAAAAAACATTTTGAGTAACTACAACATCTTAAACCCTTTCTCCTCTAGAAAGCAGTATGTTTAGACTCACCTAAAATTTCTCCAACTCCAATAAAAATACCAGAGAGACCAATAAGGCTTTTCTCTTCACCACCAAACCTACTCACAGCACCAATACATGTTCCATATACTCCAGAAAAGAATGTTAATTCCAGACCTTTGAAGAAGATCAAACAAAACTGACAGATGAGCTATTACAAAGCTTATGAAAAACATTGTGTCTAAATGTCTTTCCCTAAAGTAACTTTCAAATATATATTTTAATGAGGTAAACATAACAGAAGGAAACAAGAGGATTTTTAAGCTATGTAATTACAATAATTTCCTATGCCAGTTTATGGAAACAACATTAGAAAACACTGCCACTCTAATTAGCGTCAGATGTACTTAGGTTCAGTACTGCTGCTGTTGACAGTCCCTGTATACCCTAAATATATAGTTCGTATCTCTGCTTTTCAAGAGCTTTGGAGTTTCATTCAAATGGAAAGCACCATGTGAAAACAACACTTAAAATAACCGAGGAAATGAAGCAATTTCAGTTTAAGATGTTTTTCCCTAGATTACCGTATTTGTAAGACCCCTGCCTCTCCAAATCCCAATGAATAGGAAGTATTTTTAGACTGAACTGCTTACTTTTTTCAAACACACATAATGAACTAAAACTGAGCAAGAACTACTATTTTTTAAAATCCTTTCTTTCTGTTGTCATTATTGTGAGGAAAAGTAATGTAGCTGAATCCAACAAAAGGAACCAGCTTGAAAATACCAGCTTCTTAACAGAAATTATATTTAAAAGAATACAAAATGCAATGCTTAATGAAAGAGTTAAAAACTACTAAATCTGTTTCTCATTCACCTCCTCTGTCTTTTATTATTGCAAAAATACGGTACAGCATTTACTGGTCTACCAGTGGCAGGATATCTAACATGGTATGTGAACTGCACAGCCTCAAAGCTTTCATCAGTCTTATATACAGACCGTATTCTGGGGGGATGTGAAAGCTTTTGTTGACCTTAATCAAACGGAGTTTTCCTATAAACTGGCAATATTCACTACGAGCCATCAGGTGGCAGCAGATGGCTCTTCCAAACCGAACTGACTCTTCCTACCTTCCAGACCTATTCCAAATCAATCAGGCAAGACCAAACTGCCTTGCCTTATCTGGCTTCACATTCCTATTGGATGAGGAATTCAAGTTAATTTGCGTTAACACAATACTGGAGATGCTGTGAAGTAACTTGCAGCTCAGATTAGTAGCTATTAAGTCAGCTTGTACCACTATCACTACTTCCACAGGAAAGTGACTGCAAACTTCGGCAGACCTTATGGCACCATTTATAATTTATTCACATTTTAAAGTTTCTTTTCACCTACAAGAGTTATTTTTTCATAATGGTGACTCAGAGTTGAGGTTCTAAAGATGTATCTATCCTTCCTAAAACTTAATTTGAATCTTTTGAACATTTTATGGTTGTTTTTTTGTTTGTTTTTTTGTGGAAGAAGTGCTTTAATATACAGCAAAAATAAATGCATTTTTATTCTACAGCTCATACTTTGGTTTAACGATGGCAGGTCAAGTTTAACTAAAGTTGATAAAAAGAGAGCTCCTATCACAGTAAATACTAAAGACAAAAATGGCTTAACTTTTACTTGGTCGTTGTTTTAGCCTTGGTTCTATTGGGAAATCTCCCACTTCTCATTACAAGCCTAATGGAGGCGATACTGAAAGTGTCATCTGCAAAAATTTTAATTCAAATGCAGTGTAGCTGGATTGAATTTAACTATAACCTACTGATAGTGCAATGCCAAATTACACCAAAACCAGCTACATAAATTTTGCCTAGCCTTCAATTTGGGTGACCCTGAAGCGTACCAAACCAAGTATTATTATATGCCAGTGTTAGCAGAGTTAGGTACACCTCTCCTCCCATACATGAACGCTTTCCAGAACACAGAAGTGTCATAAGTGAATATCTCATTCAAAGACAACTGAAAAAGTTAAGTAACATTTGTGGAGATACAAAATCACAATTCCCTTTATGTGGTTATTGGTTAAAATCCCAAACAATGCCCCAATACTGCTACATCATTACACACTCCGCTTGCTTTGTACCTGTGTAGGCTGTTGTCACACTGAGAAGCAGAATCTCCTTGGTGAAGCTTAGCTTTACAGATTTCTCTGTAAAGACATAATAATAGAAATTAATACAACTTCTAACGTTACTAATAGTATCTGCACTTTCTTTTGCTCTTTGCTTAAAGCAAAAATAAGTAAAATTATTCAAACTGTGACTTTACTGAAATACAAAAAATTAGAGTGCTAAACAGACAGACCCTGACCCGTGCTTTAAAAAGCTGGTTTGATCCGAAATCTTTTTTTGTAAGAAATGCAAAAGAGGGAAATATTAAAGCAGGAGATGCAGTTTACAAACTATTTCAGAACTAGCAGACAGGTTGGTGGATTTTTTTTCCTTAAGCACTTTGTATTTTTGTACTCTCAGTTCATGGTGATTATCTCCAAAAAGAATAAATACTTTCTCCTGGAAGATCTCCCTGTTCTCAAAACAAACTAACAGCCACATATCAAAAACTGTAAACAAAAACTGTAAAACTGAACAGTCCAGTTCAAAAACATTGATTTAAATGGTATCATCTGGCGACAAAATAAAACAACATACAACTTCTCTACTAACATAACAGCATAAAGGAGAAGAAAATTTTACTTTCATGCACTAGCTTTCCCAAGCAGTGACTTCTTGTTTTTGAACTTATCTGTATAATTCACTGTAAATCTTTGCTTGCAGTCAAACTTTGTTTCTATGATACAGCCATCTGGAAGGAGCACTTGTGAAGCCAGCTCAATATCCATAAAGAAAACTGAATACCTATGAGGCTCAAAATTCAGTCCCATATTGTTATTTGAACAGTCATCTCTTGTCTCTTGTAGAAAACCATTGCCATCTTGCATTTGTTTTCTCATGTAGGCCAGACCTGAAGTTCTATATTTGAAGTGGAATAACTGAATTCTTAACCTCATCTGCCTGCAAATTTGTTGTTCTCAGTGATTTGTACATTATCACACCTCAGCAGAATCATGGACAATTGTAAAAGATATGCTAGTATTTTTTTTAAGCAACTCATTTTAAATAGTACTTACTAAAGGCATCCACTGCTCTTGTCATTTTGTTTTGTGCAGACCTGGGGAAGCAAATGACTTAGTCAAAATGGAAAAAGAATAGCCACATTTCATTGCCATGCTGGAAAGCAACTGAACTCGTTTTTCAAAGTGACTGTTATTTTTAGGCCAGCATTATATACTGGAATATGCTAATATATTGTTAGAAGTTGGAGACTTTAAACTACTGACCCCAAGTTGTATTGATTTTCTGGGGAAGTGAATTCCATTCAGAAATTAACCTGCTCAAAAGACTTTCTTCTGAGCATTTTTAACAATGAGAATTTTTTCCAATAGCATACCTGTTCAGGATGTTCTAACACATTCATTGTTCTTTTAATTAAACAAAGATATCTAAAATGATGTCTCAGACAAAACTGGACTGAATCTGTCTGCCTACCTATGCATTTCTAACGTATTTAGCTGTGGCATCTATACATTCAGAGAACATGCAACAAACATACCAGTATACCAGTACGCAAGAGAACCTATAAAAAGGAAGGGAATCATTTCTGCTCCTTCCATCCCTTAACCTAGACTGATGAGGGCAAGAAAGCTGATGAAAGGCAGATATATGTTTAACAATCAGTGAAGAAAACACTTGCCATAAACACTTACGAGCTGTCCCCTGGGTTTTCATTAGTAGAATCTGCCTGCCCTGGAGCTTTTGAGTCCTCTTGTTTCCTAATCAGAAAGAAGAGAACTGTGCCCACAAGACTGATAACAGTCAGCGCAATGAAGACAGTTCTGCGATCGCTCTCTGGAAAAGCAAGTAAGAGTCATAACTAAATGTGCAAAAGCAATTCAAACTAAGACAACCACCTTCACAGAACTCATACAGGGATACTTCGTAATAGTGTTTAAAATGCATACCAATTTTCAAACTCACCTTGCATATGGAGCAAAAAGAACCCAGTTGCTGGCAAATTCCTATCTCAGTTTTATGATGCTGATAAAATGTCATATTAAAGAGCGTCCCTTACTTTTCTCACATGCTATGGCCAAGGAGGAGCCAATTAGCAATGGAAGTGCATAAATTATTAGAAGAATAAAGTATATCCTTCAAGACTTGTATCATTTAGAGATAACAAGCTTCGCCAAAACCTTTCAGATTTCTAAAAAACTCTTACCAGCATCACAAATGTTAACACTGTAACATCAAACCATTAGGCTTATAAGCTACAAATGCCTTAAAACCACTGAATCCTCAATAATTGACAGAGCACATAATGTGTAGATGGAAGAAGGTAATTACTGCCCTCTGCACCTGCTCTGCACTGCTCACCTTGTCTAGCACAGGAAAACCTGCAACACCAAATTCCTATTTGCAAACATTAGTGAGGGGAAAAAAAACACCAAGAAACAGCAAATAACTGTGACAGAACTAATGTAAAAACCTGAGGACATTGCCTATGCTTATATTGACTGCACTTTATTTTAAAGTTAAGCAGGAAGCTGTTCTATGTCAACTAAAAATAACCTGTGTATGATTATAGATCAAGAAGAAAACGTGCTTCCTTTTGAAACATCTATAATGTTCTCATAGAGGTACTAAGGGGAAGGAGGAATTGATTTTTAAACACTGTCAAACCTTCCAAAACCTACATCTATCTTTTAATAAAGAGAAGCCTCAAGACATCGAGAGCGTCTTCCATTTAAAGATGAAGGTAAATGTAACAGCAGAACTCTCTGATAATAAATTGCTGTATCCTGTGGCTAGCAAGGGTTTAGAAGGCACAGAACTTCAAGGCATCTAGATTCGATGTTTCCTGCACTTTCAATAGTGTTCAAGTCTCTGTGGTAAAGATGATACAATGTGGGAGATGACCTTCCAAAACTAACCTGTGCTGTGCTACCAAGTACAGGTCTGTGGAGAACCTGCAAAGATGCATCTAGCAGAGACGTGGCTACTCATTTCAACAGGGCAGTATTTCTAAAGCATGATAATTATAATTTAGAAGGCAACATCTCATTCCTGGTTGACCAATTTTTCCAGCATATAAAAGACAAGGCTATTTCTGCTGTAGTCATTCAGGTAGATATTTTAATTTTTAAGACCACAATAATAATACAAAAAACCCTCTCACAATCAGTATGGAACAGGACAATTACCCCTATTTATTAATAAATTTCCAGCAATATATTTTTTGTAATTAAAATCTTACAATTTGCTCTATTTTCACTATTGCAGCACTCTTAGCAGATAGCCCTGCCCATCTTGCTGTATAGACTTCAGCAGTTGCCAGAAAACTTTTTTTCTTTATTTCCTAGGTTAATCAGTCTCCAATCTGATTTAGAAGGGTGGTCTACACTTAGAAGTTACTCAGGAATGGGATAGCATTCATATTAGATGGGAGTGTTTTGGCATGCACATGCACAGAGGAAAATCCCAAGGTAGCTGCCACAGAAAACCTCATTCTGAACTAGCATTTTGAATAACTTTCTAGGAAATATCCTAAAAAAAAAAAAAAAAAAAAAAAGTATTCAAAGCATGTTGCATGCAGGAAACCAACACAAAATACAAGGGCTGTGAGTACTGTGGAACACTGAATCAAAACATACTCTAAAAATACAGTCTATTAGCTATTGTATAAGTTTCTTGCTGCTTCCCAGTTATTTCATATGTTTATTCATGTTACCATACAGGATACCATATTCATGTTACCATAAACACAAAGGACAGCTTCCCACTAACAAGTAATACCCACCTGTTATGTAAGTTTTTCCTTGCCAAGCAAAGTATATATAGAGGTTTCCAAAAAACAAGCTGCAAACAAAAAGGACAGAACAGGTGAGCAGCACTTCCTGCAGTAAGATTAAGGTTATAGCATCAGGGTAATATTATTCTATGCAAAAGCAGTGAAAGAATTGTGAAAGAAAAAAGAAACTAATCATTCTCCACATGAACTGCTTACTCCATACAATACTTCAAACAGTAGAGGATTTTTTGGCCATAATAGTAGGCATTAATTTTTAGGAATCAATACACAAGATGGCAAAACTGAGGAAGTTACTATCTAAGTTGCCTCTCTCCCTGATTTTGGATGAGTATAGCTTAGAAAGCTGACCTGTCTCTAGAATTTTGCAATGCTTTCCTAGCATTTCCATGCGCCTTGCCTGAAATATTGGCCCAGCAATGCTAAATTGGTTGTCAACAGCTCAAGGGAAATTGTGTTTCTACCTAGAGCTTCCTGAAATACATTAGCTCAGAATGAACAGTGACTCAAAACAGCCTAAGAGCGAAGCTTCCTCATGTAAAACCATGCATTTTATTTCCTATAGAGCACGATTAGTTGGGATTGTAGAAATTGCTACTCTGGTAAAGTACCAAGATGTTAATTCCTGAACATGAAACTTAAGGGACACAACAAGCATACCACTGCTTCACACTGATGTTCCATTAATGCAGCATTCTGTCTCCCCAACAGCACTAATGCAATTTAGTACCAGCTCACCAGCCCAAACACTGATTCATTCCCCTCATTACCTCCCAATATCCAGAATTACTGTACGAGCAGCAGTAAGAGGCATCTGCCTTCAGGATACATTTGTGGACCTGCCGTCAGTGAATTTCTTTGATCCCTTTTTGGTTTTGCTGACACTGCCCAACTTCAAACCCTCCTGTGGCAGCAAGTTCCAGAAGTTTATAATCCGTTGTGGGAATAAGACTTCAACTGTTCCATACCTATCCTCTTCTTGTCTCACCAAGCAACTGGAGCTCCAGCATTTGGTGAGTAACAGCTTTACACTCAGCTCATCTGCCACCTTCATGTTTTGGTAACCTATGAGTAACCCTCCTCAGGCACCTTCTCTCCAAACTGACTGGCCCCAGCCTTTTTAGTCTCTCTTCAAATCTAGAGCTCTATTTTCAGGCATGTTTTTGTTATTTTTCCCTATACCCAAATCGCATTACATTCTCCCAGGATGCATAAGCCTTATCTGCACAAAACATTCAAAGGCAAGGTTTCTTAAGGCAGCAACACAAAATCCACTGCCCTTCTTCATGCAGAGCATTTTGTTGGCTTTTTTTAGTTGCTGCAACATAATAAGTTTAACTTCAGAGAACTATCCACAAAAAATACAAGCTCTCTTTTCTGACTTCCAACTGCCACTTCTACCTTCAGCATCTTCCTCTTAGAAGCTCGTCACAGGGAGCAGCATGGTTCAACTGCTCCCTCAGGGTGGGAAGGCTGTGAGCCAAAGGGAATAACGCAGCCAGCTGGGAAGGTACCTTACCACCTAGAGGCCAACTCCACATCCCCAAGTAAAGCAAGCCAAAAGATTGACTGTAGATAAGGTCAACCAAGAGATGGGAGCATCAGACAAGCTTGTGGTGATAAGGCAAACCAGAGATCAAGTCAAAAAAACAATCCACAGGCCAGAGTCATAACCAGTAATTGCCACACAGGTCCACAGTAACAAAACAGAATTAAGATGGGAAATCACTTTGTGGATTGTGGCCCAGATTAACAGGGTTTGAGTCAGCCACAGGTATGCCTGTGGCTGAACTGGAGACCAGTCCTCCTCTAACACAGCTCCAGAAGAAGTAAAGGCTCAGCATTGAGCTTAAATGGGGGCACACAGGTGGGGTGGGGAGGTGGTGGTCCCAAGTGAAGCAGTTCAGGCTTATTAGGGCTCATTGGTACACTCAGGATCCTCAAACAAATTAGCACAGCCCTTGAAGATCAACAAGATTGCTGTTACATACACCAAATGCTCCCAGAACTGAAATGTGTATTTTTAGCCCATCAAAAGCAGACACTTGCAATGGGTAGCTTTCATTCGCTGTTCTCTAATGCACAATAGCAACAGCATTTTTGCTTCTAACTTTCCCTTCTGCTTCATTGACTACAACATGTCAGTGGTGTTTTGTTTTTTTATGCAGTCTACCACTACTTATGAAAAGATATATAAAGTAGAATGTGTACACAACCAAAAATATTAACAAATAAAGCTTACCTGGACTGTAAGAGTGCCCAAAATACTCCACTGTTCCTTCCAATGCTGTTTTCATCAGAATTTACAGTCAAGCAATTTCCCTGTGCTGTCCATAGTACTGTCATATACAAAGGGTATTGGTCAGGAAATAGAAATGTTTTAGAGGTATATTCAAATTTAGCAAAGAATAGTGAGCAGGGTAAGAGCAATGCTTACCAGCAGCTGCAATGCCAATAAAAACAGAAGCAGTGTAGAAACTCCATGTAGAAGGCTGGATAAAAACTGCAATATACAAGCTGGAATAGAACAGATCTGTTTATTGAATGTAGGCTTAAAGTGGACAGCATTCCTTGACAAACAGGTATCTTACTCGGCTTCTTCTAAATCCTCTACTGTCACCCAAATGACCTTGGAAAATAGTTCAGGTCATGTATGAAAAAGGCAAGCTTTCAACTCCACCAAGCATGCAGATTTTTTTTTTAATGTAGCCATTAACCTGAGACCACAACCTGAACTCCACAGTCAGCTAAGTCTGAAAACGCTGAGGAAAATATATACTGTGTTTCCAGTAGCCTGAGGAACCTTGAAGTTACTCACCTGCTGACACATACACTAGCTCTGCAAGACACTTGGCTTAGCCAGTGCAATTTTATGTATGGCATAGCACTTACATGTGAAAAAATGACAGAAGGAAACTTCAAAGAAAGCAGACAAAATCAGAAATAATACTTGCCTATAAAATAAGCCACTGACAACCATGGAGAGTTGAGGTCCCACTATTGCAACCACTGAAGGTGAGAAAAGGTTTGATGCTGAGAATACTCCATAAATAATGGACATGCTGCACAAATAAAAACAGAGGTGGTTAAGTACTTAAAATACAGGTTATAAATGCAGCTGGTTTAAGAAGACTGCTCAGTTGATTTCAAAGTATCAGTATACATAACTTACGTAACTGCCTTTCATATTCAAATATTCCCTTTCTTTCTCTTACTAATTACCTTCAATCATTGCACTCTATCTAGGAATACAGGAGCGTACAGTGTTTCTAGGACTGATGAATCATGTCCCAAACTACTGCAGGTCAGCACGTCCTGTCATTTACAACATGGATTTGTCAAATTGTGCCTTACCAACAGTTACTGTATTTTGTGCCCAGTACTTCTACAAGAGAACGTACCAAAACCTCTTTCATCTATTAGTGAGGTTTTCAGCTTCTGTCAAATACAGCATGGAAATTGTATAGATATGTTTTGTGCAAGCTGTACTTTTAATTCAGATTAAGACTGTAAATCTTTCACAGCAGCAACTGTATTTTCCCATATGACAGATCAATTGGTTTACAAAAGCTCCCTGATTGTGCTTGTTGAGTCTGGCTATGCCAGCGCAATAAACAATCAGAATGGTATTTTGCAGTTTTGAACCTTGCTTCTCTTCTTGTCTTTCTCATTGCTCCCTCCACGTTTACATTGCAGTATTTCCTGAAAGTTGATCCAAACAACCCATCCTACGCAAAAGCACAGAGGTGTACAAGGACAAGCAAGGCCTTAGCAAGTTTTAAACTTCATTCTTCATCTCCTAAGATAAAAAGCTGAGAATGTGATGACTGCATAGTGTCTTTTCTCCCTACAAAGAAATTATCCAAAACAGGCAGGTAGCTCAATTAGAAACTAATAATTCAGAATAAAACTAGACCAAGTGTGAGAACGTCACATTCTAAACTGCTTTAAGTCAGCAGAACACTAGAATCTCTTGAGATTTTATCTCTACCAGATGTAATTATAACTAGCTTCACCCTGCAAGGAGCAAAGTAGTAAGATCTGTGTAAATTACCTTGTGTAGCCGCTGCCATGAAAATCTGTGCTGTTTAGATTTGTTATAACAGTTTGCTGTGAGGAGAAATCAAATTAAATAATGTTAGAATGATTTTTGTGATTTGAAAACATTTGCGTCAGTTTGAAGTCAGTATTAAATGTTAAAAATTATCATTAACAGACCCTACAAAGTAATTAATTTAATGTGTTAATTACAACTCACAACACCTCCACACTGAAGATGAAGGAGATATTTGACGGGGAAACATCTATGTTTGAAGAAGTAATAAGTATTTTAGGATTATACTATGATTTCACCAGAGATCTTCAAGTATTTTACAAAACTTTTTTTTCACAAAACACCTCTCTTAGATAACTATGCATGACTATCTTCATCTAAAAAGTGGGGGGAAAAAAGGCTGAAGCTGTACTCTTAATTTAGCCTGACTCTTGGACTTCAGCTAAGAGTTTCCATTCTTTCTGCCTTCCTGTCAACACCCTGTTCCGTTTTTTTTCCCTTGAATCAGCTTTAGTGATCATGAGACCATGTAATGAGCTGGATTCTCTGGCAGATCTGATTGAAAATCACTTTTAATGACTTTAATGACAATACAGTACATGATTACATGATTACTAGGTCCAATTCAGTGAGATGCTGTAAATTCATTGCATAACAGAACTTCAATGTTCACTGTGCTGTATTTATATACTCATATATGGTAACATGCTGTGCAATGATTTTAACAAGAACTGTTGTAAGTAATTATTTCTATAATGCAAGGAAGGGCATTTATACATCTGAACCCAGAAAAGATTCTTCTTACATGCAAGAAAAGAGCAGCTCTAAGGCCTGTAAGCTCAAGAGGTATGTTGAGATCTAAAAGCCTGTCAAGCATAAAACTATATTGAAAGCAACGTCAACAACTAAGTCAGAGGATCTGGTCTATCAGTAGAAGGATTCTGAACATTTAATCACTAAGAGTGCAATGTGCTTGTATTAGTAACTTTGCATTATGTTATTCCCAATTTCGCTTCAGCATGCAAAGATACACAAGATACACTAGCAGTAAATTTCTTATTCCGATGGAACGTGACTTGGCAGATCTAGCAACTGTGGAAGTCTGACTATTTGTCAGATGTTATCCTCATACCCTTCAATGTCTAAAGACACTCTAGGAGAAACTACAGACATATAAAAAGGGGTTAATAATAACATCTTAGTCAAATATTCTGAAAGGGACTGTGTAGGAAAATCAGAAATAAGAAAGATACAACTGTTAAATATTGCAAGTGTCAAAGCAGACATTGAAGTTCAAACATTTGATAATGATTAATTTTCTAAGCAATCAGGCACAGTTTTATATGTATTAAAGAAATAAAACACTTAAACATCCAGTTGATCAACTTAATCTTGTTAATGCTAAACCAAAACCAAAAGAAAGGAGAATGCTAAACCAAAACCAAAAGAAAGGAGAAAAATGTCAAGATGTATTGCATATTAAAAAATCCCTGGTAAAGCAAAAGACAATAAAACTGTGATACAAATGTGGCACATTTTGAAATTCACACCTACCGCAATATTTCCACATGTTTGAAAAGCTGTAAATATAAACATAAATGAGACTCCCAAAATAAGTATGTTGAAAAGTTTTTTTGATTCAGGAGACATTTTGTGTTTTCTTGCCAAGTCCTCAGCTTCAGTCTGGAAAAACTCTATTTCCCTTTAAATAAAGTCAGTTTCCCTTTTGTTTCCACTAAAAGTCCTGTTAAAAAAAAAAAAAAAAAAAAAGAATAAAAAAGAATTAAAAAAAAAGAACACTTCAAACATAATGATTACTTATTGCTTCTTGTTAGTTCTAACAAGAAATCTAGTGAATAAATAACATGCAGCAAAGTCAGTAACTTAGGAAAAAAAAAAAAGAAAAATAAAGGTTCAAAAAGTAAAGATCACGATTCTCCCTACCTTTTCCCATGAAGTTAACAGAGCAGACTGCAGTTACTTCTTCGTGACATCTCTATCACAAAACGAAGCTGTTTTCCAAATATCAAGCTAGTCAGTCAACACAGTTTCTTGCCATTGTTCTGGATCAGAATTCCAGTCAAAAGCGATTGAATCACCTGACAAAAGAAAGATGAGACATTTGTACATACAAGTCATTTCCATGTATGTTGGACAGGAAATCGGGAACATTTCACAATACGGATCAGCTGACCCTGCCTAGAAAGCCCTTGTGCACTATGGGAAATGCAGTTTTATGAAAGTACACTTTTTTTTTTTTTTTCCTCTACTTGAAAGGGTGGAAATCTCCTAAGTGACTCCAAAGGGCAAAAGATTCCCATTTCAGAGAAACCAGATGTTAAGTGTTTAATTGCCACCAATACACGTGCTGTGCTCATTGCTTCTGCCTTTCATTATCTTAGTGATTCAGGAGAGGAAACATTTCACTGCTTTGTCTCAAGCAACTACATTAATTTTTAGCAATGATATACGCTTAATATTCTGCTTTTTTATGGTATTTTTCACTAAAACATTCAAGATCAATTGATCTTTTAATTTTGAAGATCTCTGTTAAAATACCATCAAAATTAAAACAGGGAATCACACACCTTGTGTGGACCGAATTGTTGCTTTTTACTGTTCGCATCTTTTGTATGTCGGACCCCCAAGTCAGGATCAAAGCATTCAGCTTAACCAGCCCCACTTAGCTGCCAGACAGGGAAAGGGATAGAAATCCAGAACCGAAGTAAATGGCAAATCACAACATTTTACACCTGCTATCTATGGTAAAAGACTAAAACAAAATCCATACCTCAGCTATCATGTTTAATATTATTTATTAATTCTTGAGTTGTATTTTCTAAAAATGTAAACTTTACTTTTTAAACAACTTTTATTTGAAGAAAGACAATGGGACTATGCAGAAGCTGCTTTATAAATATAAAAGGAGAATATAAAGGTGCTGTTTTTAATTCAAGAGAAGCTACCTTATTTTCCTATCTCAAGTACTCAAAGTTCAATTGGATCTTTAAGATCCAATTTTTATGGTTGCTTTAAGCTGTCATTAAAAAAATAATAATAATAAAATCCCGTTGTTTCCAATGCCTCTGGCCACTGTGTTCCACTCATGCTGCTTTCTTCCCCTTGTACTAGCAAAAGCATTCACCCAACTATATGGAAAATTGAGCAGGTGTGCTGGTAACAGTAGGTTATATTAATCTGAAGTTATTGTGAAACTCACTTCAAATCAATATAAGGGGAAAAGGAACAGAGGAAGCTCCCTCTGTCATTTTAAGGAAATAATTGGAAAGATAGGATTTTGAAGGATTTCAGCTGATGAATGAGAAAATTTTGAATCAGAAGTATCTGAGCAGGAAAAGAACAATATAGCATAAAGCAATAAAGTATCGTAAAAACAGCTAGGTTATTTAAGTCCTTTCTAGCAAGAAACAAATAATTGCTTCTGGGTTTTTATCCATGTAATTTTATTTTATTTTGTACTTCAGCATTAAAAAAAAAAGAGTTTATTAAACACAATTACAGTAAGAATAAGGATTTTAATCCCAATTCTGAGTTTGCTTTCTCATTTTTTTTCTTTCCTCCTACCAATACTGTGTCTTTATTTCTATTAAGGAGGGATGGGTAGAAAGATTCAGCATTGTTTTAAGAACTAGATATTGTAGTTTATGTTTGGGGCTTTTATTGAGTGCCTAAAGTGACAGGGAGTGACAACTTGGAGGGCTTTCAGTGACTTCCCTAGCAAAACCCAGGGAACCTGCTTGCCATCCTTCCACAAGGGCAGATCTCTCTCGTTCCACTTTCACCACACACGTTGCCCGGGCACAAACTTTCAAAGAGTGCCCGACGGCACCAGCAGCTTGAAGCTCCCGTGTTTCTCAGTTTTGGTTCCCTCAAGCCTCAACACGCCGGGTGCAAACCGCCGTAGCGCCAGGAGAGTCCGAGGAGCGTTCGAGAGGTGCCTGAGGCGAGCCCGAGGGGAGCCCGCTCCCCTCCGCTGGCACCCCGCTTCGGGCCGCCACCACAGCACGGCCAGGAGCCCGGGCAAACCGGGACGGCTTTAGGGGAGCCCCCTGAAAGGAAGGCGGAACCTGAGGGCAAGATAAGGCGGCACGGAGCAGCAGCAGGCAGCCCGCCGGGCCCAGCCGTAGCCCCACACGCCGCCTCCCCCCTCGCCTCCCCCCTCACCTCCCCTCAGCGGCCGCCATTTTAAACCGTCACCTCCCCCCCGCCCGCGCGGGGGGCGCTTCCCTTCGTTAAAGTTTTTTTATTATTATTATTATTTATTTTTTCCCACACGGTAGGGGCTGCCCACCTCTCACTCCCCCCTAAAATAGCCAACCCTCGGCTTATTTCCGATTTTGGGCCGTTTTCAGCACAAATCGTTCAAATTTTCCCCGCCTCCTCCCATTCTTTCCGGGTCACGCCACAGCAGCCTTCAACGGTCACTTTAGAACGGTGGCGAGCCGGTCACTTAAACACCCATTCTCCACGCTCCTCCTCAGGGAACCGCGGCCGGTAAAGAAAAGAGAAGAAAAAAAATAGAAAAAAAAAAATCGATTAAAAAAGCGTCCAGGAGAGGTGAACGCCCCCCCCCCCCCCCCCCCCCTTTCTCTTCCGGGGCGGCGGCGGCCATTTTGTGGCGTTAAGTAGGCGCGCGCGGGCGGCGCCCCGCTCATTTCCTCGCGGCGGCGGGTGCGGGCGGTGGCTGCCGGCGCCTCGTCCCCGCTCCGGCCCTCGGCCGCCTCCCGGAGCCCCGAGGTGGGTGCCTGCCCCTTCACCTCCCTGCTGAGGAGCTCTTCTCCTCCCCCTCTCCGCGTTTTTTTTTTTTCCTTCCCTCTATGTTCTGTAGCTCTTCTCCGCTCGGCCGCTGTGAGGCCTCTCCCCCCCTCACGCGCCAGGCCGCGCCGCCTCCCGCTGGCTCCCCACACGCACACGCCGCTTTCCTTCGGGTTTCTTCTCCTCAGCCGCCGCCGCTGCCCCTCGGGGGTTGTTGCCCGCCATGAGCTACGGGCGCCCCCCGCCGGACGTGGAGGGCATGACGTCCCTCAAGGTGGACAACCTGACCTACCGCACGTCCCCGGACACCCTCCGGAGGGTCTTCGAGAAATACGGCCGAGTCGGCGACGTATACATCCCCCGGGACCGCTACACCAAGGAGAGCCGGGGGTTCGCCTTCGTCCGTTTCCACGACAAACGCGACGCCGAGGACGCCATGGACGCGATGGACGGGGCCGTGCTGGATGGCCGGGAGCTCCGGGTGCAGATGGCCCGCTACGGCCGGCCCCCCGACTCGCACCACAGCCGCCGTGGCCCGCCGCCACGCCGCTATGGGAGCAGCGGATACGGCCGCCGCAGCCGCAGGTGAGCGCCTGGAAGGGTGGAAGGGAGCCGGCGGTGTTTCAGGAGCAAGGCACGGAGCCCCGGCTGACGCGTGTGTGCGGTGGGGCTGCTTCGTTTTGTTTCTTTTCCCGCGTGAGTTTCTCGGTGGGGACGGTGCGAGGGGGTTAGCGCTGAAAGCACGTGGAGTTGTCCCTGAGCAGGGAGGGTTTTGCTCGGTAGTAGACTTAGCCCCCGGCCACTCACTCTGAACAATGGCGCCCTCTTAACTCGTTTTCTCGCCCACGTGGGGCCCGTTCCGCCTTCCCTGTCCCAAAGTAGTCGCAGAAGACTGTTGCGCCGCCTGCATTTAACTTCTAACGTTCTCTTTTTTTCCCTTCCCCGTTATGTTTTAGCCCTAGAAGACGCCGTCGCAGCCGATCTAGAAGCAGGAGCCGCTCTAGGTCCCGCAGTCGGTCTCGTTACAGTCGGTCCAAATCCCGCTCTCGCACACGCTCTCGGTCTCGCTCCACATCGAAGTCCAGATCTGCCAGGAGATCTAAGTCAAAGTCCTCATCTGTGTCCAGATCCCGGTCCAGATCGAGATCTCGGTCTAGATCTAGAAGCCCTCCACCTACATCAAAGAGGGAATCCAACTCCAGATCCAGGTCTAAGAGCCCTCCCAAGTCTCCGGAAGAAGAAGGAGCTGTATCCTCCTAGGATAATGGTAATGTACCTCGGGATCTGCACACCTTGCATGTTACTTTATTGTAGCACTTCAGTGGGGTGTTGGGTAGTTCTTAGCATTAATAGCCTGAACCAAGTGGATCCTAACGGGGCACGTTGTTAGCTTTTTTTTTTTCTTGAGCAGTGCTTTTTGGTTATTGGTTTAGGGAAATTAATACCAAAGGGCTTTCTACACAGAAAATTTTCATGTTTTGTTGAGAGATTAATGGCTTGATTTTAATAAAATATTGTATGAGACGCAACCTATGATGAAAATGACTATTTCTTACTGTATTTATCCAACATCTGCATTTTCCCCTTTAAAGCTGCGGTCTCCTGTTTGCTAAAAGAATATTGGCCAGTATTGCAGATTTTAACTGATTTGGCTGATCCTCCAGGGACCAGTTTCTGTGGGCGTGTGTTGGAGCAGGTTTGTCTTTAAATGTTAAAGATACACTATCCTTTTATAATGGAAGATCGGTTCAGTGGCCGTTATACTGACTGGAGGTAACTGTTCTAGAAAAGTGGCAAATTGATTGCAACGAGAAAACAACGGAAACTTAATTTTTCCTCAAGTGGACAACTTGAAGAGGCTTCTAAGGATACACACCGGGTGGGGAAAGGATAGTGTGTCTTTAACCCTTCAAACTGTTTGGTCCTATTTTTTAAAAGGAGAGGGCCTCAGCTAGCTCTGAAGTTAGATAATTGTAGCTGATGTAGTGACACTTTGTTTTGAATGCTAATTAGAGTTTAGTTAAGTTTTTATCCAGCAGTATTAGTTTTATAACTTTAACTTTTAATAATTTATTGTTAAACAGGCTGGTTTCAAGTTAATGGTGGTTCGATCTACAGCCTGATGCTTATTCTTCTTTGTAACTAAATACTTCGGCAGAACCTTACATTTGGCCTCTGAATTAAAGCAACACGTGGGGGGAGGTGGAACACTGTGGCAATTTCCTAAAACTTTAAGAAATTAGGCAAAGCCAGTTGAAACACAACTAGAAGTATACCTGAAGTCATCCACACAACTGAGAAAAAGACAAGGTAGAAACCTAGCTGAACTCTTCTTTCTTCAAACCTAGATGCATCAGATAAATGAGAGCCTACATAAAGGACGCCTTTGGGGGGAAAAGATCGCTTGAGTCTTCAGTCCATGGGAGAGACCCCTGGCCCAAGCAACCAGCTGTTGAAAAGGTTATTTTGTAACATTTTGTCTAACTTTTTACTTGTTTAAGTTGCGCCTCAAGTGGCAGATTTTACATTTTTATGTGCCATTTTGTTGCTGTTATTCAAATTTCTTGTAATTTAGTGAAGTGAACGACTACCGATTTCATTATTGGCTTGGATATTTGAGGTAAAACTTCATTTTTGTTTATATAGTGCTGACTTTTATTTGAAACTAAACTGATGGCAACTTGCCTCAAGTTTCATACTGAGGAAATATGCAGCCGTAATATGCTGAGTAGCTAACTGTCAAAAAAAAAAGTATGCTCAATTTTGTCTTCATTCCTTAAATAGAATTCTGCAGAACTTCAATTTGAAATTTACTGTAAATGCTTTTTTACTTTGAATTCAAATAGTATCTCCAAATCCAAATTGGTAGAAATCTTTTCAGGTGACAGTTGATGTTTGAAAGGATTGTTTTATCAGACTCAATTCTAATCTCTTCTCTTATGTATTTTTGTGCACTAGGCGCAGTTGTGTAGCAGTTGAGTAATGCTGGTTAGCTGTTAAGGTGGCGTGTTGCAGTGCAGAGTGCTTGGCTGTTTCCTGTTTTCTCCTGATTGCTCCTGTGTAACGATGCCTTGTCGTGCAGAAACAAATGGCTGTCCAGTTAATTAAAATGCCTGACAACTGCACTTCCAGTCACCCGGGCCTTGCATAAAAATAACGGAGCATACAGTGAGCACATCTAGCTGATGATATACACACCTTATTTTTTCCAGAATGGTAAATCTTGCCAACATGCATATATGAACTTACATTTGAGAAATGTAATGTTAAGAAAGAAATGGTTCATTCCTCTGTAAGTACTGATTGGTGTATCTTTTGCTTAAGACATCCTGTACTATACCCACTGTCTCTGTAGTTAATATTAAACATTTTTCTGTGTTAACTTTTCTCAACGTAATGTCCGAGTCAGCTTATTTTTAGCTTGAAAAGATTTCTGCAGTTATACTGTTAATGTTTAACTCCTATATAGTAACTGAATGCATTCTACTGCTTCTAAACTTTATCCACTGGGGTTGCTTTTAAGTTACTACGGGCAAACTTACTAGTATTGTGACTAACCCGAATGCTGTACGACTAGTGTTGCACACCAGATGATAAACATGAAATCAGACAGGTCTGTTGGACATTGTTACCGAAGATACACACTGAGCAGTACTAATTGCATTTGCTGTGTGCTTGCCCTGACTCAACAGGCTGCTGCTTGATGGTAGCTAATCTTAACAGTGATGATTTTTCCTTGATTTGGATACCAACTGAATTGTAATGTCAATCATCACATGTCAAGGGTTATTGTAATGCCTTGTGAACTTTATGCATGTATGTGTAATGGGAATGGAAAGATCTGAATACTTGCAATCTGGCTTGACTGAGGATTAAAAGTACTTTTCTACAAACTGTGGGGCTTGTGTGTTCCAGGACTGTGTGTCTTAACAGCAGTCCACGTAGAGTCACTTAAAAACAAAGGGACTGGCTTTTTAAATACAAATCTTCTGGAAAAAGCTTCAGTCCTGGGTAACCCAACTTAAGGGGATATTTTTTTAATCTTGAAAGAGCACGGTTAACCTTTCTTCATAGCTGAAGTTGTGAATTTAAGTTGGATCTTGTGGATTGTCAGGTTGTTAAGCTATGTTGTGTAGTGGCTTACATAATGGAAAATCGAGTCTTTGAACTATTACGTGGTCTTTGGGAAGGAGGACAAATTTCTCAAAAGCCATAGTTAAACAAATGAACAGCTTTATTTTTACAATGCATGTTTTAAGTACTGCTAAGGGGGTCTGCTTCCCAAAAAATCTGCATGGGGTTTGCTGTAAATCAGACTGTTCTCTGCAGATCCATGCCAAAGTAAAAGTTAAGTATCTTGTATTGGAACCAACAAGTGGAATAAACTTAAGTACCATCTGATCTTGGCAGTGAGATGATCATCATTTCAATCGTATGTCTGCCTGGTAGAGAAGAGCCGGCCAGGTGCTCTTTGTCTGCACCGAAGGAATGTAACGGAACGGGGGTGTTCTTCAGCTTCCATTTGTAGAGCAAAGCCTCGATAGACCAGTCAGCACTGAGGGGATGAAACAATGCATGAAAGCACAGCCCAAGTGGGTAATTTGGGCAGGGATTAGAGGAGACCGTCACCAAACTTAAATACAACTCCACAACACAGTTTGTAACAGGTCTATTCCCCAGTAAACTTGGGGTCAGCTGCTTTTATCTGATGCTCCCAGGATTTATTTGGCTAATACCAACCTGATGCACAGCCTGAGAGCAGCTTAGCCTTTGGCATCAGTGCAGTTGTGCCTCTGAGAAGCTGACATTCCTTGGTGATGTAAAAGAGGCAGGATTTAAGTTTTCAGTCCTAAAGGTACAAAAGGGCTTACCTTCGGACTTGATAAGTAGACCAGAACTGAGCTTGTGGGTTCTTTTCCAGTAAGAAGTAAACTGTAGTTAAAATGTCTTCAAAATCTAAATAGTTGAGAGGAGATAAAGCAGTCTTGGTTGGTCTCCAGAGATTAAATACGCCTGCTTATATGAAATGGTAGTTGAAAATCAGTGCAAAGCATGTCTGTGGGAGAAACATGAGAAAAGTGGCCTTAAGCAGTTAGCTAATTATTCCACTTTTCTGATCACTTATCCTTCAGTACTATTTATGATAGCTTAATGTTACTTACCCTAAGAGTAACAAATTCAATTACACTATTCCCATAAAAATCTGTCACTATTTTTTTTGACAGTATTCAGAAAGGAAGTCTTTGCAGTTTGTCCCAAACCAAAGACACTTAAGAGTGTTAACCATACCTTTTGGGTCAAAAAAGACATCAGACCCCAAAATAATATCTACAGGAGGAAGAGAGAGCAGCTCTGGAGACATCCTCCCCCAGGTGATGCCTATAACGGGTACGTGGGGTAGGTCGTTCATCAGGCAGCTCCGCCGGCAGTTCTCCAGGCACTGAGGCAGCTCCTCGCTGTCTGACAGCAGCACCTCAGCCCCGCACTTGGCAGCCACCATTCCGGGCAGGCTCACGCCTGCTCCGAGCTGGAAGGAGAGGGATAAAGGTGGTGGCAGCGTGTCCTGCTGCCCCAAAGCTCCTCACACCCTGCAGGTCAGGGAAGATGCTCCCCAGGGAGAGAGAGCAGTTACATGTGGGGTAACTGCTAACTACCTGGGGGTTCATCCGAGCAGCTGATTAACTTAAGCAATTAATTGCAGAAGTGGTGTTCTAGGAGCTGCAGGAGGGTTTCCTTGCCCTGACCAAGGAGCAAAAGCAGCGCATGAAGGTTTTACAGCACCTTGCGTGCCTTTAGGAGCCCGCGCTTCCCCGCCACCCACACCCGATGCGCACCGAGGCGCGGCGCGGGCCCGGCTCCCATTACCTCGAGCACCCTGCGGCCGGGCAGCGCTCTCCGCCGGGACCAGACGAACTGCGCCAGCACGGCCGCGCAGGGCCAGACGTACAGGCCGTAGCGGCGGTCGGGCACCTGCAACACAGCCGGGCTGCAGCCGGGGCCGGAGCCGGGGCCGCCCCCCCCGGTTCTCCTCCCCCGGTGCCGGTACCTCGGGGACGCGCAGCGTCAGCGCCTCCCGCCGTCCGCTCCCCGCCTCCGCGAACCGGAACCGCCGCGGCTCCGCCATGGCCTCGCCCAATCGCACGCTGCTACGTAGCAGCAGCGGGCCCCGGCGGCCAATGCTAGCTTTGCCCGGCTGTTGCGTCACGCGGAGCGCCGCCGGGCTGGCTTCGCCTCGCCGAGGCCCGGCGCTAGGCCCCAGTCGGGTCTCAGCCGGCAGGGCCTCGCGGAGGGGTCGGCTGGCTGCGGGAGGCCGAAGGGGAGGCGAGGGGAAGCGGCGAGGCGGGCGGCGTTCCCCGCTCCGAGCGCACCGGCGGGCGGGCGCTCCCTGCAGGCGGCCTCCTCTCTCTTCCCGTCCCCACCAGCACCGCCCTTCCCAAGATGGCCGCCGCGCCGTGCCGCTTTCCCCTCTCCGCCCAATCAGCGCCGAGAAGGCGGGCGAGGCGTGGCGGAACAAGGCGGCGCGGCTGGCCAATGGGAGCGCGGCGGGGGCGGGCTCTCGGCGGCGGCGGCCGGGGGGTGAAATTTCTGGAAGGTGCGGGCGGGGCCGGGCCGCGCGCCGAGCGGAGAGGGGGGGTCCCGGAGCGGGGGGGTCCCGGAGGGGTCCGGGGGGGCAGCGCCCTCCCCCCC
This sequence comes from Heteronetta atricapilla, assembly GCA_011075105.1. Classification (NCBI taxonomy): domain Eukaryota; kingdom Metazoa; phylum Chordata; class Aves; order Anseriformes; family Anatidae; genus Heteronetta; species Heteronetta atricapilla. The sequence continues at coordinate 4,845,908 of CM021748.1, forward strand.
CCAGGCGCCGCCATGAACCACAAGAGCAAGAAGCGGATCCGCGAGGCGAAGCGCAGCGCCCGGCCCGAGCTGAAGGACTCGCTCGATTGGACCCGGCACAACTACTGCGAGACCTTCCCGCTCAGCCCCGCCGCCTGCAAGGTGGGGGCGGGGGGTCCTGAGGGGAATGGGGGGGGCGAGGGGGAGGTTGAAGGTCCTGAGGGGAATGGAGGGGGGTCCTGAGGGGAATAGGGAGCGAGGGGGGGTTGAAGGTCCTGAGGGGAATGGAATGGAGGGGGGTCCTGAGGGGAATGGAATGGAGGGGGGTCCTGAGGGGAATAGGGAGCGAGGGGGGATCATGAGGGAAGCGGGAATGGGGAGGCTGAGGGGAATGGGGGAGCTCTGAGAGGAATTGGGGGGGGTGAAGGGGGCACCGAAGGGAGTGGGGGGGGAGTCTGAGGGGAGTGGGGTGGAGGCTGTGGGGAATGGGGGGGTGAGGGGGATCTGGGGGGAACGAGAGGGTCCTGAGGGGACTGGAGGGGGGGTCCTGAGGGGGACCTGAAGGTCCTGAGGGGATTGGAGGGGGGAAGAGGGGGTCCTGAAGGGAGCGGGGGGGTCTTGAGGAGAATGGGGAAGGGGGGATGAGGGAAATAGAGGAGCTCTGAAGGGGATGGGGGTAGGGTGAGGGTGTCCTTAAGGGAGGTGGGGGGGGGGGTTGAGGGAATCCCAAAGGGAGTGGCAAGGGGGTCCTGAGGGGATGGGGGATGCAGTGGGGAGAGCCTTGAGGGGAATGGGGGGGGGGCGGAAGGAGGGGGGTTCTGAGGGGGATAGGAGAAGGTGAGGGAATTCTGAAAGGAGTGGGGCAGCGGGTTGAGGAGAATAGGGGGGAGTGAAAGGAATGTGGGGGACATGGGGGGGTCCTATGGGGAATGAGGGGGACCCTGAAGGTAGCGGAGGGGCCCTGAAAGGAATTGGGGGAGGGGTGGAAACCGAGGGGAACCTGGGGGTTGGGGAAGCACTGGGAGCCCAGGAGCTCCCTATATCAGAGGCTGGAGCTGCCTCAGAGCTGCTCTTGGGGTGTGCTGGTGGTGGAAGCCCAAGGGGGGAGAACTGGGGTGGAGAAGGGGAGGTCAGGCAGCACGTGTGCTTCCTCCTTCATTCCCTCGGTGAGCAGCGAGGCCTCCCCTGAGCTCCCTGGAGAGGGGATGAGAAGGAAGGAGTGAGCGCTCAAATAGGGCGAGGGTCTGCCAGCCCAGAGGGCAGGGGTGTCCCCGCTGCCCTGGGAGTTTCCATGCTGGGGACTAGTGCCAAATACTGCTTCAGCCTGCTGGTGTTACCGGCGGGCACGTAAAGCAGGGCGTGAGAAGTAGGGCTGCAGCCTGGAGGAGCTTAAAATAACACGCGGGCAGCTTGATGTCCTCGTGGTGTGTGGTACAAAGCGTGAGCGTCAAGTGCCTCCGTGCCGATTTAGAGAGCACAGCTCTGGGGATGTTAAAGTCTGTCCTAACATGCATTCTGTATTCCCCTCTTGGTTCCCCAGGATAACGTGGAGAGGGCGGATGCGCTCCAGTTAACGGTGGAAGAATTTGTGGAGCGTTACGAAAAACCTTACAAGCCCGTGGTCTTGCTGAATGCTCAGGTGGGCTGGTCTGCCCAGGAGAAGTGGACTCTGGAGCGGCTGAAACGCAAGTACAGGAACCAGAAGTTCAAATGCGGGGAGGACAATGATGGGTATTCTGTGAAGATGAAGATGAAATACTACATAGAGTATATGGAGACCACACGCGACGACAGCCCGCTGTACATATTTGACAGCAGTTACGGAGAGCATCCCAAGCGCAGGAAACTCCTGGAGGACTACAAAGTACCCAAGTTCTTCACCGATGATCTGTTCCAGTACGCGGGGGAGAAACGAAGGCCTCCGTACAGGTACGTATGGTACAGTGACAACGACATACAAGGAGGTATTTTCCCCGTCATTAGCTATTCCTACGTGGATACGATTGCAGTATATAAAAGAAATTGGTGGGTTTATGTCAGCTGTTCTGAAACACGTGCCTGTAACCCAGAAGAAGGGAAGAGCTGATTTGTGTGTCGAGATTCCTGGCCCTGTCACCGGTGTAATTACCTTTTTTTTTTTTTTTTAAGTTAGTTTACCTCAGTTCTGTGATTTAAATGAGTAAGAACATCGCTCCTGAAAACTATAAGATTCATTCCTCACTGCGTGTGAAGTGCCTTCTGGCCTCACGTTGTTAATACCTCAGGACTAGCTCCTAGGCTTTGCTGCAGTGGCTGATGTGCAGTGTGGGATTTTGTTTAATTATGAGTCAGTCCTTTCAAGGTACAGATCTTAAGCTAGTGTGAAGTGTGGAGGCCAGCTCTTAGCTCCCCTTCAGATGATACAGGAGAATAATTTCACATCTCTGTAGTCTTTTCACGTCTTTTTTTGCACCTGGTTTGAAGACAACGGACTTGGCACTTGATTCCTGAAGCCAGGTGCAACAACCTAGCGTTGTGGCTAGCAGATGCACAAGGAATCTCCATTTGCATTAATGAAATGCTTCGTAGCAGTACAAGAATAAGCTGAACATTCCCAAGTAATTAAAGTCTTTACAGCCACGTTATAATTGTCAGACGATGCCTTGCCCTTGGAATGACACGAAGCTCTGATGCGGATCCATTATATGTTTTACATATCATAGAACAAGTAATGAATAATGGTTGAAATAATTGTTCAGCTGTGCTTTTTCAGGAGTGAAGTGTGAAACCAGTTCTGTTTAAGAAGTAGGTATCTTTACAAAGCTGTAACCAACATTTTTATCATTGGCTCAGAGCATCTGGTGAGGTGATCAAATGCAAAAGCATGGTGGGTGTAGTCTCCTGCAGTAACTGAATGCGCTGACAGGACTAGGAATTGTTTATCAGAGTTACAGATAAACCAGGTAACCTAGCTGTGACAACACTGATATTTCTTACCCCGTGCCCTCCCCACCTGCAGGCACGTGCTGAGCTCTTCCCTTGTGATCTTAGTGTTCGTAATTCTTGCACTTTGCTCTGGAAAATGTGAGTTTGGTCTCGCCTTTTTGAGACGAGTGATGCAGTAGAGCACATCTGATGCCTCCTGGAAGTAGGAGTTTGGTCTCGGTACAGAACTGGATGAAGGTTATTCAGTAGTTCAGTGCCATAACTGAAAAATCAACCAGAAGTGCTGCTTTCTAATCTTGTGATCAAGATACACGTTCTGCAGATTGACCTCTGGGTTGAGAGGTGTGGTAGTGGACAGGTCTTAAAGAAGAATTCGTGCCTTTTAGACCATCCTTATTGGGCTTGTTCCTCCTTAAAACGGGACAGTTGGAAGCCGTTGGACTTCCATAAGGGCTATGGGAAGCCATTCACTGAAGCAGCTGTTGTGGTTTGGGGGATTTTTTTGTTGCTGCTTTCACTTGTTTTAAGTTGAAGTTACAGATCTTGAAGTTTTTAATGGTAGATTTGGTGCGGCCAGCTGGGTTATGTTCATCGTAAACTGAATTCCTGCAGAAAGATGCAGGTAAGTGAATGTTGCCAAGTAAGAATTTTAAGGCCTTCCTTGTGTAAATTCAGGTTGTAGGCAGAAAAATTGTATCGAACAGTGTTTGAACAGATCTCTGTACTTAATTTATTCTGACTTACCAGTAAAAGCCTCTACAGTTCTACCTGTGGTTTAATGACCTTTCCAAGGCTAATAGGAATCTAAAGCATGAGCTGACAGTAGAAGTGACAAACGGCCTGGATTTTATGGTGCCTTCATGAAGCAGGAAGTACCCAGCGTGATAACAAAACTTAGTCTATAATCAGTGCTAGCAAACAATGCTTAGAGACCAACTGAATTTATACCTGGATTGGGAAGGGAGATGGGGAGTTCTGTGACTGGTGGTATTTTCTGAACCTTTCAACTCCTCTTGTGCAGTATCAGTGCCTGTCAGCCACCCAGTGGAGGGGTCCTGGTGGAAGATGACTCAAATCCATGGTGCTTTAGTTTCTTTCTTCCCTCTAAACAGCTATTGCCATTTCTTCATCTTGCTGTGTGGTAATAAACCACCTGGCTTACCCTGTTTTGTCTGGTATGATAGGTCTTACTGTTCGGTTACGCAGCAATTGGAGGCGCTGTTGCGGTTAAATATCGTTAGCAGCCAAACTTCTCCACAGGGAGAAATAAGCTTTGCAAATTGGGAATGAGAATATACACAGCAAATCCTGAGAATAAGCCCCAGTGAGTTAAATATAGGAATAAAGAGCCTTTTGTAAATGAACAGAAGGCATAGAGGCAGTCCAGGGTTGCGTAACTTCACTCTCCTCTCTATTTGTGTTGCTTTTTGTTTGTTCCTCATTGTTCTGTAGTTCTGGTCCTATTTAAGAGTAGCAAATTTTAGAAAAACAGAGGCTTAGGAGCATCCTCCCGCATAGCAAGAGCCCTAACGCAGGCCACTGTGACTTAATCACCTTCACAAACACTGCTGCAAAAACCTGAAGGCTTAAACCTTGAGGTCAGTGTATATCTTGAAGAACTGCTTACATTTCATAGCTGTATTTTGTGTTACAAAGCTGTCTTTACTGTCTTAGCCGAGAGACCTTCCTGTCCTGATCCATTTTGGTTCTTAGATTAAACCCATGTCATACCCTTTGCTGTAGCATGAGCCGAACAATCTCAAGAAGGTAAATGAAGAAAGCAATTGAGGTAACTACCTCGATTTCTGACCATATGAGAAATTAACAGCTGTAAAACCATCTAAATGTGAAGAAAAGAGAAGGCAGCAACTTGCTTTGTGACTCAAGGAACTTTTTTCCCTCTCCGTGCAGGTGGTTTGTGATGGGCCCGCCTCGGTCTGGGACTGGAATTCACATCGACCCCTTGGGAACCAGCGCGTGGAATGCCTTAGTCCAAGGACACAAGCGTTGGTGCCTGTTCCCCACCAGCACCCCCAGAGAGCTGATCAAAGTGACGCGAGAGGAGGGAGGGAACCAGCAGGATGAAGCTATCACGTGGTTCAATGTCATATATCCCAGGACACAGCTCCCCACCTGGCCCCCAGAGTTCAAACCCTTGGAAATCTTACAGAAACCAGGCGAGACCGTCTTTGTCCCAGGTACGTACGGTATCTACAGTAAGTGAATCTGGCAGAGAAAAGTGTATTCTTAACATGTGTAATGGAGATAAAGAAAATATTTCAGATTTTTTTGTGGCCCCTCTCAGAAAGAAACTACTCTGACCTGTTTCAAGGGGCTATCTGTTGTGAGGCTCTCTTTGAGACTGTTCAGTGGTTTTCTGAATGTCTTGACACGTAAATGGCCTGTAGCATAGGACTGCACGTGGTACGGATGGCAAACCAAAGGGGAATCGAGTTGCAGAATCATAGTAATGTGATCCTGAAGTAAATTACATAACTAAGAAAATATCAAAGCATAAAAGAATAAAGCTGTTTGAGTATTGGTAACGCTCAGACAAAAAATGTTTGAGTTTATACACGTCGTTCCAAATTCATTAGTGAATTCTGTAGCCCGGGTAGTCTGACTGCATATGTGTTTTTCTTGGCTGTGGGAAAAGAACTTGAAGTCACTGACGCATTCCACCCACTTCTCTGTGGTTATGCTTAATCTTGTGTTTGAAATCAAAAGCTAAAGAAAGATCTGATAAGGATGCCATTCTCAGAGGCTGGCTGTGCAGTGTGTCCCCACTGTAACTGGGAGGTAAGGTGGCTAGTGGGTGAGTTCCTTGCCTAGCTTCCGACCTCTAAATCTTGCATTGTTTCTGTGCAGCATGCCACATAGCTTCTATCCACCCTGCTCGTCTCTAATACACAGCTGACTTCATGTTTGAAGGGTGCCTTGTGATTGTCTTGGCACTTACTCGTGACTCCTTGATGTACCTTCTGTTAAGATTTTGTAGCTGTCGGTTTCCATTAAACCGTAGTCTTTTTATGAGGTTCTAAGTGGGTTGTAGGAACATCGCTGCCTATTTTTATTCTGCGTGGGGAAACAATCTGCATCTATTTTTAAATGAAAGGTTGGTCTGTGATCATAAGAACCTTACTAATTCAGCGTGGAAAGTGTTCTCTAGCTTAACAGAGAGGGTCTCTGTGCTGTCTGGGTTACAATGGCTCCTGCTATTAAATACACGGTCAGCAGCCAGCGTGTTGCTGTCAAGTCAGATCTTGAGTACTGTTCACGAGCTGGATAATTTGCTGAGAGCATTGTGCAGCCTTCTATAATAAGAACCTGCAGAGGATTGGAATGAATCCTGAAATAAGACTGAGGACAGAAGATCCTGTGGCAAGCTCACCTGGGATCAGGAGATGAGGTCCAATTTCCTGTGGGGAAAATGATGCGTGGCTGTTCTCAAGTGTGCTTTCTGCTGTGTAGCCAGAAGTGGTCACTGGTGTTGTGTTTACAGGTGGCTGGTGGCACGTAGTTCTCAACCTCGACACGACGATTGCCATCACGCAGAACTTTGCCAGCTGTACCAACTTCCCTGTGGTGTGGCACAAGACAGTAAGAGGAAGACCCAAGCTGTCACGGAAATGGTACAGGTAAGAGATTTAGTAACTCTGTTCTCACGTTCTCTGAAACAGAGAAGCAAAACTGTTCATCCGTGTGCAGTGTTACTGTTCAAAGGCTAACGCTGACGTTTGAACTGTGTTTAGGATCTTAAAGCAGGAGCATCCTGACTTGGCAGCCTTGGCTGATTCGGTTGATCTACAGGAATCTACTGGTATTGCTTCTGACAGTTCTAGTGATTCGTCCAGTTCCTCAAGTTCTAGCTCCTCTGACTCTGACTCGGAGGTAATGTTTTTGATTTTTTTTACTATAGTAGGTAATCCATATCCTGCAGTCAGTTCTTTACGTACCTGCTCATGTGTTATCTTGAATCATAATCCACATCCTAAGATTAACATGGAAGAAATTTTTAGAAAGCAACTAAAAAACCCACATACTGTGGAAAAATCTGTGCTCCCAGCAGGTTCTGTCTGCTGAAGTCCATCCTTGGACTGGGAAATGAATTTGGCTTCTTTGACTTGTGCTTACCCAACATATAAATCTGTCACATTTTGCAAAGCCATGCTTGTATAAAATGGCAGCAAACTGGATGCCTTTCAAATGGAAAGGGGGAATGAGGTCCAGAACAGAAACTATCGGTTACGACACGGGACTTTACTAGGTGTCTGTAGTGGCATCAGCGTGTCAGAAAGTGCTGAGTCTGCTCTTAGATGATGAGATCCTTCCAGGAGCCGAACTGAATGCATCAATTGTCTTGCCACAAACCTGTGTTAGCCAATGACCAAATCTCAGCATGTGCCGGTTTCTGGCTTTTAATCACTTAATTTAAAATTGATTTCACGTGTTTAATCTAGGCTGGTCTTTGAATTTTGATTATTCAAGGTTCCTGAGGCAGCTCTTGCGCTGAATTCCGTAGCACAAACAGTTTACCAGGTTTCTCTGAATTCCGGTATCATCTCTTCGTGTTTCAGTGTGACTCTGGCTCTGAGACGGAGGGCATGATGCACCGGAGGAAAAAGAGGCGAACGTGCAGCATGATGGGTAACGGTGATACCACTTCCCAAGATGACTGCGTGAGCAAAGAGCGCAGCTCCTCCAGGTGACCCGATGGCAACTGTTTTTCTTTTAAACAAGCAAAAGACAACACAAAGCAGGGCTGTCAGAGTAAGATAGGACAAGTCCTGAGCATAGAGGGATGGAGAGCAAGGGGATCCTTAGGGGATGTGACACGGTTGGCTAGGGGTGAAACCCTCCTTCCGTGAAGTTGTTCCAAACCGAAAACTGAGATTCTTGGTATTTTTAAAAAGAAAATGAATTTTTTACTTTATTTAATAAACAGTTTTATTACTTTTCCTAGTTGTCTTTTTAATAGAGCAAGCATATCTTTTTAATGGGAGAGGTGGGGCATTTTAAATGTTCTCTTTAGAGCACAAATAATGAGTGAACAGTTGAAGATGAGGAATGGTCAGGCCAGACTCCGTTTCAGATGTCTTGCTGTCCAAACAGAAAACCTTCCAGTAGTTGTACGGTGTCTCTTGCTTTATTGCGGCCTGGATTACTTCAGTTTGGTGCACTGTTTTATCTGGTAAAGACAGAATTCATCCAAAATCCCGATGTCTGTGTTTACCTGTTTAAAAAAATAAAAGGCAAGTTTCTAGTCAGTCAAGATGGATGGAGGGAATACTAACACTGCAGAACCAAAATAGATAATTGCCTGGGGGCAAAATTAATGAGGAAGTTCTTAAGTTGTCAGGCTAAAAACAGAGAAATGGTAGCAAACTGTGAATTTACTGCAGGGGAGAACAAACATAGCAGATACTTGCTAAATGAAGCATTTTTCTTCATACAAGAGAAGCTTGCCAAAATTCTGAAGCAAACTAACTCGTGGTTTGGGTAACCAGTGCTCCTGCAGTAGCTGCCTGCCTGCACTAGGGTGCTGCCTAGTTCCTGAGCTGTTGGGTGCTCCAGGCTTGGCACGGATACAAGTGCTGTGGTGACTTAGTGCTTGGTCTGCTGGAGAGGGTGTGCAAAAGTAATTGATCTGAGGAAGTCCAGGTTCCCAGCGTTATTCCCTACCTATTAGAGCAGGTACTGCCTAAAGACCTGGTTGCTCCTGTCCATATTGCCACTTTTCTGGCTGGGATATATTGCTCTTTGGTTTTCGGGAGTTACTCATAGCTGCATACAATTGAGTTAGAAGTTAAACAGTTGGAGTGAACTGTGCTGACTGCTTATTTTCCCCTAGAGGTTTTAATAATTTGTTACAGTACTGTCAAATCCCGTTTCAGCAGACAGTTGTGATTTCAGGCAGGGAACAAGCAGCAGGTAATAACAAGTCATAATGCAGACCCTGCTTTAAAAAAAGCTGCAAAACCAGACCACATGTGCAGATCTGCTCTGCTGAAAGTCCTGTGTGTTTTTCAATTCTTTGCCCTTCACATTTTGAAATTATTATTTTAAGTATTAAAATTAGCACCTTGCCTAGAACCTCTTTCTGGGTTTCACTGTTCTTCTTCCTGTACGTTGATTGTTCCTCTGTGAGTATGGGTGGGATTTCTGCTCCAGCTGCGTGATGGATCAGTTAATAGAAACAGTTTCAAGCACAGAATCTTACCTAGTTTGTACGGTCCTGTGGGAAGTAAAATCATACAATTAACCTGCATGCTGTGATCTTGTGCCCTGGTATGAGGGGAAATGCTATAGTTGATGACAGGCAGTTGTACCTTTTTTTGACAGGATTAGGGAATCTTGTGGAGGCCGCAGTTACCCCTGAGAGATAACAACACCCGCCTAGAGGCAGCTGCCGATTGAAGCTCCGTTAGCAGCCAGCCAGCTCTGTTCTACCCCCCTCTGCTCCTGTTTCTCACAGTCCTTACGTTTGTTTGTCACTCTTCAATCCAAACATCCATCTTCATTACGTGCTGTCGAAGGTTGGCTCCTTACTAACTGAAAGGGGAACTCCCCACCTCCGTTATTGTGCAATGCTTTGTCCCCTCTGCGCCCCAAGTGAGTGCACTAAGAGCCCATCTTTGGGTAAGGACACGCCGAGTATTTAATGGTTCACGTAACTGGCGAGGAAGACAACGGTCAGTTTTTAAAGAACTCTTTTTAAAACCAGCAGGTAAACCTAGAAACCTGCCTTGCTTTGACACTGTCATATGTTTACATGTTGTCCTGTACACTTGAGGAAAGGAACACCAGCCCTTCTGGCCCATCTGAACGTCTGGCAGATCTCGCACCAGAATTTCAGGAAAGGAAGGTGGTATGTATGCTCCAAATGCTGAAGCAACTTCAGTGGAGGTGGCCACCTACCTGAAGCATCTTTTGTGGTCCTTATCTCCACACACGCATCAAAGGTGTAACACGTTAACCAGCAGCGGTGGGTTTACTTTTGCTCTGTGTGGTAACAAAGATGCACTAGCACCTTGCAGTAGGAACTCGATGGAGCAGGAGAACGCTGGAGTTTCTTGCACAGCAAAAAAAACAAGGGGGAAAAAGTCAGTGTTTGCAGGTAGTTACACTCCTCTAGGTGCAGGTGTGATGTTTAGCACTGGGTAACAACTGACAAAGTCAGGCTGACTCTTACATGGCAACAACAGTTGTTGGGCTTTAAATACCAAACAGTTTCAAGGCCGTGGGCTTGTTCAGGCCAGTGCAGTTCACAAACAAACGGCTTTTCTTTGAGACCGTGGGTTCAGAAATTTCCAGAACTTGCAGTGCCAATTTTAAAGGACTGGGAGGGGGACGTTGTTTTATGCTTTTTAAAAATGCAATGTGATGCTTAAGTCTGTGTTAGGTGCATTTCTGTTACGCCAGGTGAAGCTCTCATCCCCAAGGGATCTGTTGGAGCTGCTTTCTTTCGCAGAGGCTTGTTCAGGTAGTGTCAGCAGTTTGGGATGCTTCCTTGGGTGCTCTCCTGAGACCTGGGAGGTGGGTATTAGATCTCACAGGAGCCATCCTTCCTTGGGAGATGATACCTGAAAGCAGAAGCGGTCGCATTTCCTAATCATGAAGTAATGCTCAGGCACTGGTAGCTGAATTAAGAAGCAGATTGGCAGTCTGAATGATGACTTTCTTACACACGTTGGGTTTGGAAGCCAGAACGTTGCTTGTCTGTTCTGTTGGGGTTTGTTTTGTTTTCAAGCCTGTCTCTTCCAATTTAAATGTTCTTTCCTTTCTCGGGGACTGGGCCGTACCCCATTGTACGAGGGAATCCTAACTATTCATCAGGATCTCTGTTTCTGAAACTTCTGTACCAGTCAGTTATGTCGGAGCAGTGTGTTGATGAAAAAACGGAGGGAGTGAAGGTTTATTGGTGCATTCCTTAGCTATCCTGACTCCTGAAATTTCCTGTGATAGCCAGACATAAGTGAGAGTGCTTGCTCCCTGCAGTGCTGCAGATTCTTCCAGGAGACTACTTCCCAAACTTTGAGCATTTCTGGCCAAGGTTGCCTTTTTTTCCTGCCCAGTTGAACAGCCTGGGAGCCTGCACAACCCATTTAGTCCTTCCTAGAAAGAACAGGCTTCAGCTGCTGCCTTTTGGGAGAACGTAGTGGCCTCGAGAGGAGAAGGCTCAGCACTCTCAGCTCCACCCTGGTGAGGTGAGCCCTTATTAAACATCTGCCTGCTGTTGTTTGAGCAAGGCTGCCTGCCCTCCTTGGTGGCTTGATGGTTAGTATGTATGGAAGATGGCTTTTGCAGTAGCTTGCTGTTTGGCATGCATGGTTCAGCTTTGGGTTCAGCTTTGCCGTCCTAAAACCTTAAGCGTGCTTGAAAGGCTGATCACTGTGCCAGGAATCCCATGCCTCTTCCACCAGAAGCACAGCGGTAAAACGGGGAGCGCAGGGTATTGCTCCGTGCCTATGAACTCTTGGTGGTGTGAAATAAAACCATTGCGGTTTGCAGCCGGTGTTCACTTGACGTCCCTCACAAGGCAATGTGTCTGAAACGGGCTGCAGGCATCGGGATACCAGCCACACCGTACTGACTTCTCCACGAGGCACTTTGTGATACGACATGGGTGTGTGTGCCCAGGCAGCCTGGGAACTGGGACTGCTGGGGTCTCTGGGTCTTCCACGTGCAGGTTCTTGCCTCGACCGAGCCGCTAAGCTGATCTCTTTGTCTCTGCAGATGGGAAAACACCTACCTCACAGGGGTGTTGTGAGGCTAACACGTAATAACTGTAACATGCTTTGACGTCCTCCTCCCACAAGAAGCGTTCCAGAAGTGCTAAGCAAGCCGAGGCTTCTTAACCTGGCGCTAGCTTTTCCTAGCAGAAAACATTAGGGATGTTGTTCAGCAGTTTTGGCCGTGTGGTGTTTCCTGGTGGCCCTTCCAGAATTGCTCTGTGGTACGTCAGCTGAGGCAGAATGAGGCTTTTTGTCTCGCCGGGGTTTAACTCTTGGCATTTTGGGCATTTTGCGGCCTGCTCTAAACAGCAGGTCCTGCTAGGTCAGGGTTTATTCTTTTAAATCGGACTGGGTACGTTATTCTTAGCAGGGAGCTGGCCTTGCAGGAAGGTGGGGGTGCTTCCCAGGCCCTCTTTCCAAGCCACGTGTATTGGGAATGAGTTAAAAACAGCTCCCCGTGTGCCTAGACCCATGCTTGTGGGAGGCTGACTGGGGAGAGTGGGTTTTGTGCCCTCCCCTCTCTGTCTGATGCTTCTTGTGGCACTGATGCCTCCACCCCAGTGTTTTTGTGTCCCATGGAGCCCCTGGATGTAGCAGGCTGCTGTGGTCCGTGCCCAGACCCAGCGAGCCCCTCGTTTCCCTGAGCCTCAGGGCAGCATTGCTCTGCCTCAGCCCCTGCTGGTGCTGTGTCAGCCGTCCCCCCGGGGTGCTGTGGGGCTGCCTCGCTCCCCAGCCTTACAGAGCTGGTTTGTTCCGTGGGCTTCCTCACCAAGCTGTGTTGGTGTCAGTGCTCTGCCTGCCCGAGCAAAAGGTTTGTGAGCTCTGGTCACCAACACGGGCTCGTCTGCTCCGAGATTGCAGGAGGAAAATAATTCATGGCCCCATTGGAGCTGCAGATGTGAGTAAGCACACTGAATCCAGCACCTGCTCTCTGCACAAGCGCTCTGGGAGCAGGTGATGCCGAGGAGGCGCTGCCCTCCCTTCCTCCCCTTCCCAGCGAGCACAGGCTGGCTCCAGTTCGTCTTCTCAGTTACACTAAGCCCCTCCGCACGCGCAGAAGGAAGACAGCGACCTCTTTCATAACTAACCTAGACCCTTTTCCTCCCCGAATCCCCAGCCATCACGGGGCAGGAAGCAAGACTGTTGATGGAATCAGAGCTGAAATGCCTGTGTGGGCCAATTGTAACAGGAAGGTTTTGGCGTTCCCCTTGCGCGGGGAGGGGGGAAGGAAAAAGCTTACCCGATTCGTTCGACATCGCGCTGTCGGCCCCGAGCCCTGCCACCGCCATTAGCTGCTTTTATCGCCCCATCCAGCAGAGCTGGGATACTCTTAATTGTCTTGTTTGGATGATTGTGTTTTTGCTTTTTATTTTAAATAAAATCAATTATTTTGCATTACCCTGGTTGCTAGTCGCTTTTCTTTTGCGTGGTAGTCTGAAAGGAGGACTGCAGGAACCCCTCTCCTGCGGTAGGGTGGTGCGCCTTGTCACTGAGCTCTGCTGAAAACAGGAGCTGCGGGTAAACGCGCTGAAGCAGAGTGTGGGACGCAGCCCGGAGGCTTTTGAAATATTTATATATATATATATCGTGGAATGAAACACGGGAGAATTGTGTTGGCAACAAGTTTGCTGATTTCTACGGAAACCTCTGTCCTTCCATCTCCAAACACTGACGTAAAAACTCTTCTTGTTTATTGTTGGTTTAAAAAATAATTTTTCTCCTTTCCAGTCGCTCCTCGGAAGCTCTCCCCCGGTGTCCTGTTGGTACCCTCTGCTGGCTGCTGCCTCGCTCGGTGCAGCCAGGCAGCCGTGCTCGGCAATGAGCCTCCGTTCTTGTGGCTCTCTGGGGGCACCAGTGCTCAGCGTGTAAAAGACCCGATTCCAGAGAACGGCACGAGCTGTGGTGGCTGAGAGCAATGCAGAGCCTCTGTAGAAATGTTTTAATGTCTCTCCTGCTTCCCTAGAGAGGTGACTTTGTGCGTTTAGCTTTAAAATAATCCCATTGTTCTTCCTAATCTGCAGGTACTGAGGGCACCTCCTTCAGCGCCACTGTGGCCTTGATTTAGCTTTATTCCCCTGCTTTGCTTACCTGACTTCCTTTTTGTGTCGATCGCAGCCTAATATCTGAATTCAACGAGAGCAACAGCACGTACTGAGCTGTTCCTCGCTCCTGGGGAGCTAACAAAAGATTACGAGTGGGGATGCGGAGAGCTGATGGTGCTGCACCTTGCTGATGTCCTGCTGCCTTCCAGTTTGATGTAAAAGCAACTAGCTGCTGGAGTTCTGTTGTGGTGGTTAGAAAACAAGTTGTAAAGAGTACAGGACGGCGCTCCTAGCTGGGTGTTAGTCACAGCACCAAGCGCCTGTGTGATGCATGGCCTGGGGTTAAACTAACACGTTTGCAGAGCTTCATCTGCTTTGTGAGCCGTGCAGAGGCTCCTCTGTGGGGCTGCCCTCTGCCGCTGGAGCAGTGCAAATAGTGGCAGGTGGAGCTGATTGCATTTTTTTCCTCCTTTTGGACACGTTTCCAAACAACTCATTCCCTGTCCCTTCTCATTTGAGAGCTGGCAGCTGCCACCTGTGCGTGATGCATGTCCTCAGCAGTTGTGCCCTCCTTCAATGCAGGGACCTGGAGTTGGGGAGCTGCTGTGCAGGGAGAGCAGGAGGGGCAGCGGACACCGGGGAGGGAAGCAGCAGCTCCAGCAGGGCTGGGTGAGAATTTCAGCTCGCTTCGCTGATGCAGCGCTGCTGTGGTTAGACCCCAGGCTGCAGCTTTGAGCCCCTACCAGCCTGCTTCCGAGGGCAAAGCCGGCCCTGCAGGTGGCTCAAAACTTGGTGAACCATCAACAGCTCGGAGATTGCCGTAGCTCAGGGATTACGCTGGAAAAAGAAGGCCTGAACACGATGAAAGAACAGCTGTACTGGGTCAGGGGGCTAACAACGGGTGCTCAGGGGAATGCCTGAAAACAAGCGCTCACAAGAGAGCCCTTTAACAGGATCCGTCCTTCTAGTGAGAGTCAGGCCTGTCCATCACCTCCCTTGTGCTGCTCAGACCTCTGGGTGAGCTGAGCTCCTTGTGGCATCCAAGCTTCTGCCAGCTGAGAGCCGGAGCAGCTCTTGAGCACATCAGAGCTGGTGGCCTCTGAGCTGGGACCAGCTGAAGAAGGGGGTAAAGGCAGTGACCTCTCCTGAGACAGCTTCTGGTTTCTGGTGCCACGGCGGAGAGGATGTGGCTGTTCCTGGATGCTGGGGAGCGTGAGTGGGGCTTGCAGAGAGTCTGAGTTTGGACAATGGGACCGGTGTGTGCTCACGCTTTGGTGAAAGGGAAATGGGATCTGGGACGACTTGGGGATGTGCAGTTTGGCTCCCTGGACGAGGCGCTGCACCACTCGTGCTGGGGGGCAGAGCCGGCCGTGGCACAGCAGCCTTTGTGCATGGCCCCGCTCTGCCAGGGAGCACCCATGGGACCCCCGCAGGCCTCAGCCAGCTCCCTGCTGCAGAGCTGGGCTTCTCCCAAGAGAGGGCAGCCTGCTTGTTCGGCCTGCGGCTACCCACGCGGGGAGCAGCCCCCACACAGAGCATCACGAGTGGGAGCCCCCCTGGTGCTCCCCCAGCTCCAAGCCAGCCCCACAGCAAGTGGCGTAACAGCAGGAGCTGATCCCGTTCATCCCACTGTTGGGATGCGTCACATCAGGAGACAATCCCATTAATCCCGCTGTTGGGATGCCTCATGGCAGGAGAAGATCCCATTAATCCCGCTGTTGGGATACAGCACAGCAGGAGGTGATCCCATTAATCCCGCTGCTGGGATGCTGCGCGGCAGGAGCCGATCCCGTCCATGCCCCTGTCGGGTTGCAGCCCCCTCTCCGTGGTTTTGCAGAACCCCTCGGTGACACCAAGCCTGGCTCCTGGGAGCACGAGGGAGCTGCCACCAGCTTCTGTGGGCCTCCCACTCTGCTGGGCGTGAGGATTTCCCATCGCTGTGGCATTTCAGAGGGACAGCAGCGCATTCTATGAGTAAGTTGGTGGGGGAACCATACGGATACCCTCCATCCTTGCCAGTGGGATCCTGGCTGCATCAGGGCAAGTTTACTCCATCCCATTGCCTCTGGAAAGCCACAGAGGAGACAAGAGGGCATCACACGGGGCATGCCGGGCCTGGGTTCTGCTTGGGGCATCATCCCCATCAGGTCCTATTCTGCGGGACAGCCCAGCCCTTAGCCCAGAGGCGGGGACCTGAGCCTTGTTGCTGATTTTACCCCCCTGTCACTGCGTAAAGCCAGCTCGGCTGCAGCAGATGTTCTGGCAGCTGTGTCCTCGGCACCCCCAGGTGTCACCCTCAAGGCCGTAACTGTTTTTTAAGGACGTCTGAGCCCTCTGACAGACTTCAACCAAGAGCTGTGGAAAGAACAGGAGCAGAAGACAGTTGTTAGCAGCAATCAGGGGCATTACGATGGCTGCAAACGTAGCTCAGTGGGTGAGGATGCCCCAAGTCACCCTACAGCCGGCCACCCCCAGCCGTGCCTGGAGGAAATTCCTCCTTGTCCCCAGATCTGACCGCCCACCCGAACACAGGAGCAGAGAGCCAGTCCGAGAGCCTCGGTGCTGTGGGTTTTGTAGGGCTCCTTGTTCCTACTGCTCCCTGGCGGAGTCCCCCAGAAACTTCTTGAGGAAGAATTTTGATCCGACTGTCCTTGGAGCCATTCGTGCTGCTTCCTGTCTCTCTGCTGAGCACGGCTGGCCAGCACGCACCTCGTGCTCTTCCACCTGGTGAGTCAATCTGGAAACCGTTCGCCTTGCTGAGATAAAGAGTGGATTTGGAGAGGAAGGGACCAAATTCGCATCCAAAACCGATGCTGAGCCACGGCACTGAGATGCCACCAGGCTCTGGAGGTTGTGGCCGAGCTCTCGAGCAGCTCTGACCATCAGCGCCCACAAACCGCAAAGCAGGAGAGGGGAGGATAAGTGCCGTGGTCGATTGTTACTAAGAATACAATTATCCATACGCCAATGGTTGCCTGCCTGATAGGATTACCAGCAAAGACAAACGGCAGCGAGGATCACGGCTTCGCTTCCTTCCTCCCACCCTGGGGATTTAATCCCCTTTGTCCGTGGTTTGTTTTTAGCCCGTCCATACCGAAATCCTGCTCTCTCAGACAGCTCCCAAAGCTTTTCCCTGGAGGAAGCTCTGGGGGCACATTCCCATGTCTGCTCCCCGTGCGTGCAGCTGGGAGAAAGCTCAGGGCTGGCTTCGCCCTGGCAGGAATAGCTCAGGCCTTCTAATTTCAGCCTGCCCCGCGGACCGGTGCCTAATCCTCCCAACGGTCCCCAGAGGCAGGAAATCCTCGGCGGCAGGGCCTGGGAGGACCTGACAAGCCCTCGGCCAGACTCCCTGCCAGCTCGTGATGTCTTTCCAGCACCCAGGCTTTGAACATTCACGTTTTCCAGCCCCCCCAGCAGCAAGGTGCTGGGGGAGGCTCCTGCAGCCCTCCTGCTCCTGGCACCCACCGATCCCCGCTGGGTGAGAGCGCGCCTTGCGTCCTGGCATCGGGGGCACCCGAGGGTGCTGTGACCAGGGAGCAAATGGCACGGGCATGGCCTGGAGTGTGTGGGCATTACTTGGAGAGCTTGGATATGGCCTGGAAAGCTCAGGTGTGGCCTGGGGAGCTTGGGCATTGCCTGGAGAGCTTGGGCATCTCCTGGAGAGTGTGGGCATGGCTTGCAGAGCTCAGACATCACCTCCAGAGCTCAGACATCTCCTGCAGCTCCCCAGGCAGGTGGAGCAATGCTCTAAGCCCTGGCACAGCTGCTCCTTGCTGAGGAGGGGGGCACAGCCTGCCCTCGCCACCCCAGCTCCTTCACCTCCCCACCGAGGGCCAACAAGGTGCAAACCAAACACTCCCTAAGGAGCATTGCCCAGAGCCCAGCTGCCACCCCCAGATCCCACAAAGCCTCAAGCGACACACAGCCACCTCCACAGGGCTCAGCAGGCTGAGGACATGGAGTTTTGCAAGGTGTGAGCGATCCCAGAGAGCAAGCAGCGCATACAAGGGACCTCAAAAACCTCCCAGCCCCAGCAAGCGGCTTTTGGGGCTGGGGGCACCAACCGCAGAGGGTTTCACCCACATGAGGAACCCTTCCCCGGCTCTGGCTCGCCCCAAATCCCTCCAGGCCTCAACGAGGCCGGCTCAGGGAGTGGGAGGAGAAGGGGGCCGGGGCTGTGGGCAGGGCCCGGGGAGATGACGCCGGGTAAAGCCGGCCGGGAGCCGGCCCAGCCCCGCCGCCGGCCGTAGCGGGGTGGCCGCGCACCTTCGGGGCGGGCTCCGGCAGGGAAGCAGCGTGGCCATGGACCTCTACCTGGCCGTGCCGCTGCTCTTCACCCTCCTGGCCCTCGTCCTGGCCTCCGTCTTCGTGAGGCTGCGGGGAACGGGAGGTGGAGGAGGAGGAGGAGGAGGAGGAGGAGGAGGGGAGAGGCTCCGGGAAGCGGAGGAGCCGGGCTCCGCAGCGGAGGCTGCCGAGGGGCCGGAGGCTGAGGGCGGCCGGGTGCCGGTGGAGGAGGTCGGGGCGGGCGACGAGGGGAAGGAGGCGGCCTCCGAGCGGCGGGAGGGGAAGGAGAACGAGAAGGAAGGGAAGGAGGAGGCTGCGGCGGCGGCAGCAGCAGCAGCACGGGGCCCCGAGACCGAGCCGAGCCCCGCGGAGACCGAGGGCATCCCCCGGCAGCCTCCCGCCGCCGAGCCCCGGGAGGCTGGGCAGCAGCAGCAGCAGGAGGAGGCGGCGGAGACCAAGGTAAGGCCGGCACCGTGCCGAGCCTCCGCCTGGTCCCCGACACGGGGCTGGGGGCTGAGGAGGCCGGGGGGACGCGAAGGAGGCCGGGGAGGGGTTGAGGCTGCTGGGGTGAGGCCGGGGGGAGCGCCGCAGGCTGGCCTCTGCTGCCAGCATCCTCCCCACCGAGGTGTCCCTGTGAAAACAAGGGGGGGGAGGTGGATGGGGAGGTGAATTTATGGCCGGGGAAGCCTCTCCTCTCCCCAGATCCAGCCCCGGGGAGTTGTCTCCTTCCCTCAGGAGCTCATCCAGGTGCTGGGGGTGTGGGGGGGATCGCTCTCCCTCTCCGCACCCTCTTTCTGTGGGTTGCCCCCATCTGGTCCCTTGCAGCTTGGGGGATGCCTTTTGGTGCCCAGCCGCTGTCCTTGCCAGCTCTGGGGAAGGTCTGGCCTCCTTCCCACCCCCAGCAGGACGCTGGCCCCAAGCTCCGACCCCTGCTTGAACTTAGGGGGGAGGCAGCGGGGGCTGCCTGCTAAATCCTCCTCCAGCCCCGGATCTCGTTTAAAAATAAAAGGGCGACCCCGTGGCCGTGGAAAGAGCACGCGGCTTCGCTCCTGCCCGGCTCCGCTGGGGCTCTGCCCTAATGCCCGGTGCCAGGGGCTTGGTGACGAGGGGTCTGAGCAAACTGTGTGCCTCCTGGGACTGCTCCTCACCCCAAAAAGGGGGCAGTGAGCAATGGGGTGGCTCACAGACCCAGGGCAGGATGCTGCCCACAGCCCGTTCACTCTGCGTGCTTCGGCTGGGGAGCACAGGCCCTGGGCGCCGGCGCCTGCTGGCTATTATTAGCAGCCTTCGTAATACTCGGCCACCGTGTCCAGGCTGCTGGGCAGCACGCAGACGGGCAGACAGCCCTCGGACGGACAGCCAGCCCTCGCCACTGACTCGCTGGATCGCCTCGGGGAAGTCCCAGTGGGCTGAGCTCTGTCCTGGGGTCTGGGGTCTGCACCCATCTGCTGGCACCCTGGCGTCTCCTCGCCCCCCGTTTCCTTCCCCGAGCCCCTGCGCCCTTCTCGGCCGTGGGTATGGCTCTCGAGCAGCCCCCCCCCCCCCTTCGTCACAGCTTCTGTCCCCCTGCAGGGTGATTTAGGGGTGCCTTTGAGCCCCGGCTGCTTTGTTGGGCTGGGAGCCCCGCCGGGTTTGTTGGCAGCACCCAGCTGGAGCCGCTATGGGGCCAGGGGAGCGCCCAGCGCCCTCTGAACAAGCAGGGTGCCCTGGTGGGACGTGTCCAGCGCTCCCAGCACGCAGCTCCTCGGCTGTCTCATTAGCGTGAGCCTTCTCAGGAATGTTTTTCCTGTCTTCTGGCTGCTCTTCAGCCCCCAATTTCCTTGACCAGGCACCGCTGCAATCCTTCAGCAATGTGCTGTGTTCAGGCAGAGGCGGCACCGTGGGGTCTGCTTGGGGCGCGCAGGAGGCTGCCGACCCCAGAAATGCCCCGGTGAGCCTGACATTGAGTGACCACAGACTTGAGGGTGCTTTGCCATGCTGCAGGTTGTGCCAGCCCCTCTTAAAGCAGAGCAAAAACGGGCACAGGACCTGAGAAGGGTCCTGGCCAATTTCTTTTTGCCTCCGAAATGATTCCTTTGCCGCAGGAGCCGGGCAGAGCAAGGTGCCCTGGCCCCTGAGCTGCATTTCTCCGGGGAAGGAGCAGGACCAGGGGGCGGCTGCGATCTGGGTGGTGATGGAGAGCAGCAGGGAGGGGGAGGGATGCGTCCCGCTGCTGAGTAAGTGTTTGGGAGCGCTGCCCCGT
The DNA here is from genome assembly GCA_011075105.1 of Heteronetta atricapilla. Classification (NCBI taxonomy): domain Eukaryota; kingdom Metazoa; phylum Chordata; class Aves; order Anseriformes; family Anatidae; genus Heteronetta; species Heteronetta atricapilla. The sequence goes on from CM021748.1 coordinate 4,866,115, forward strand.
GCATGATCTCGTGGCTGCCAGCGCAGCCCGGCTCAGGCTGCCAGCTTGGCGGGGGCTGGCGGTGCTGGGCAGCCGGCGGCGATGGCACGGAGCAGGGAACGCGCTCATCTCCAGCAGGCGCCGCGCCCGTGCGAGCGGGGAGCATCGCCCGGGGGGGCTGATCCCGTGGGCAGAGCAGGGCAGACCATCCACAGCACCGCGGCCCCCCTGGTTTTTTGTGAGATGTTCCCTGCAAATGCCCTCAAAGCTGCCTTCATGCTCCTTTTCCATAAAGCCCCACGAATGTTAGGGGTGAGGATGGGGCAGGGAGCTCGGTCGGAGCAGGGCGTGCTTCGCAGGCTGCTTCTGGTGGGATCGAGCCCGTCCGTGGCTGTGCTGGGGGCCCCGATGTGACTCAGCAGAGGCTCCCAGACAGCTCCGGGCTGCTGCGGGCTCGGAGCCTCTCGGTTGACTCCATACAGCAGAGGGCTGCGCTCCGAGATCTTTCTTCCCTTTTCCTTTTATTTTTTTTCCCCCCATCTGCTCAGCGGGGGCTGGTCCGGGCTCCCCGCGGCCATTAAGCGCTCTGCCAAGTGCTGACGGATGAACCTGCTCGGGGTTTGCAGCGCTGGCACGTTTAATGGCTGGCTGGAGCTGTGCACCCTGCTGCCTCCTCTCCCTCCGGGGGCAGCTGATGAGCTCTGCATCCCTCCTGCTCCATCCTCCTGCTCCCTCCCCACGGCCCCGTGTCCTGTCCCGGGGGAACGAGGGGCTCGGGGGACCAGCGCCACACTGATTCCTCTGGGGCAGGTCAGACAGAGAACGGATCAGAGGGAGAGGAGCTCAGCGTCCTTGTGTCCATCAGCTGCTGGCTGTGGTTCCCCTCCTCTCTGCTGGCTTCCATCTCTGAAAAAAAAAAAAAGTTAATTAGTGTGTCACTGTCTGTGCTCAGCCCCAGCTCGTTAAGTGACGAGGCGCTGCTGCTGGAGTGTTCCCCAACAAAAAGCCGCTGGCTGCTGAATCCGCAGAAACTGCCCCCAAATCTCCAGTTCTCCGATGAGTATTTCTGCCCTGCCCAGAGGCTGCTGCTCCCCAGGGGTGGGCAGGAGGGGGGCACTTTGCCACCACGGGGCTGTGCCCCCCCCCCGTGTCCGTGCTGTCACCTGCAGGGCACGGGGGGGCTTCCACCTGCCCCTAACGCCGAGCCCGAGCTGCCCTGAACCCACCGGGACTGCACAAAGCGCCCAGCAGGGATCCCCATTAAATACAAGAAGTCAGCACCTCCAGCCTCTAACACCTCCTACCCCCTCTGCTGGAGGGGAGTGTGTCTAATTAGCCTGGCTTTAATTAGTCCATGGGAGCACCCCAAGAGCTCCAGTGGGGCACCAGCAACTCCACGGCCTGTCCTTGCCTGCCGCAGCGGTGTCAGGGCAGCTTTGTGGGGTCAGGCCTGCGGAGTGCCGCCTCTCCCTGTATGGGGACATGGCCCCGAAGGGTCCCCGGTGCTGGCAGCCCCGTGCCCCGGGGCAGGAGAGCAGCCCCAGCACGAGGCTCAGCTGCTTTGGCTGGCAGGAGGATGGAGAGCCGCGGGGTCGGGGTGAAAGGGAGCTGCCGCCACGGCAGCTGCTTCGCTCGGCTAAACCCTGCCTGATGTCTCTTTAAGTCTCTCTCCTTTCCCTTTTCCTCCTGCCTTCTCTCCTTCTGGCTCCGGTCTGCTTTCTTTGTATTCTTTCTCTTGCAAAGTCTTGCATCAGGCTTGGATCAGAAAGTGCAGCCATAAATGGCAAGGCGCAGGGCCCGGAGCTCATTCCAAGCCCGTTCTCTCCCCGCTCGTTGCAGCCCTGGGACCTTTCCTTGGCCCGCAGTGGGGCTCTGCCTGTCCCCATCCTGCCCATAGACACCGGGACTGTCCCTTTGACCGAGACAGAGGAGAAGGACCCCAGCCCGACGGCCTCCTCATGTCCCTAACGAGAAGGGAAACCAATTTGGGGGATGGAGGGAGTGGGGAGGGAACGTCCCCGGTCAGCCAGAAATGAGCTGAAGGCCGAATGAAGCTGTGATGGGGATCCCGGCCTCCTCCCACGGCACAGAGCTGTCCCCCGAGCCTCTCCTGGAACCTCTCCCTCCTTCGGGTCAGCCTGGGAGAGGGTCCCTAGGGTGGCAGAGCCATCCATGGGGTTTTTGGGGGACAGCACCAAGCTGGCACACCCGAGCTGCCTTCCCCAGGGGACCGGGGCCGTGCCTGGCGCTGCCGTGCCCGAATCCTCCCAGGAGGTCCTGTCCTCAGCCCCGCTTTTGTCTGGAGCCTCCGCCGCCGGAGTCAGGCTCGCGCGCGGGCGTCTGCATGCTGGCCGTGGAAACTAAAGGGCAAAAGCACATTTCTGAGAGCTAACAAATGCCTGAGCTCTAAAGCCAAGGTCTGCCACGAGCCAAGACAGCTGGATTGCATTGTTATTTAAGGTAAATGACTTGTTGGGTTTTAACCCTGCGCTGGCAGGCGCTGGCTGCTCTTGGGCGAGGGCTGCGGCCGTGTGGGCTGCGTTTCTCACGGCTGCCCCCGCGAGCCCCTTCCCTGAGCTTGCTCCTGGCCGCCCCTGCTCCACCTGCACGTCGGTTCCCCCCCACACAGCCAGGGTGGGCTCCCCACAGCCGCTCTGCAGAGGGGTTTTGGGACCGGAGCAGGCAGGGGCTGTGCTGAGCTGTGCCAGGGGCCGGATCCGGCCGCCTGCAGGGGGGAGCAGCCGGGGGCCACGGGCACGTTCCCAGCCCCGGGGCCAGGCAGCTGCTGCCCCGCGCGTCCCCTCGCCGGAGGCAATGCCACCTTTGTCTGCCGCGGCAGCTGGCCTGGACAGCCTGTGTCAATCCTCCTCCAGGTGCTCCCGGATGCGAGCAGCCCCCCTGCAGCCCGTGGTGCTTTTTGTCACCCTCTTTTTTTTCCGCGGAGAGGCTTTCATGTTCAGGGTGTGCTTGCTGATGTGAAACTAGAGGGATAGAGGCTGGCGGTCGGAGCGCTCGGGGCTCCAAATCTCCAGCAGCTCCTGCTGCCGTCTGGGCCTTGGTTTGCATTTCTTTGCTCCCTGCTCCTTGCTGCACTCGCCCTGCGTTACTCTGGGCTGTGTAGAAAATCCTGCCTGGAAATTGGGGGCCACCTCCCTGGGGTGCGGTGACGCTCTCCCCTCTGCCCCGGCTGTCTGGGCTGCGGGCACGGCCGGCTCCCTGCGTGGGTTTTGTCCCTGGCCGCTGTTTTGCAAGGCTGCCCGGGGGCTGCTCCCGGCCCCGCGCTGGTATTGGGCTGCAAGGCCACGGGGACGCGGCGTTCCTGCTCCCTGCCCACGCACAGCACAGCCGCCTCCACGGGCACCGCGGGGCTGGCTCAGCTTGGGCTGGGAGAGGAAGGAAGGGCGGCTTTGCGCAGGGACCCGGGAGGTTCTGCCTCAAAGCTGCAGAACGCAGAAACCCCAGCCTGGGGGGGGGGACAAGAACATTTTTGGGGGACGCTTCCCTGTGATGGAGAAGGTTGGGGAGCAGAGCTGCTCCTCTCCTCTCCCCTCCTGCCAGCCCCGAGCTGCTGCAGCAGCATCCCGGGGTCTCCGTGCAGGTCCCCGTTCGGTGTCCCTTGCTCCGCAGCAGCCTGCTGGGCTTTAGCATCCCCAAATCCCTGCATGAGCGTGGCGTGGTCCTGGGGTGAAGCCTGCCTGCTGCGCTCCCTTGGGGCTTAGGGGATCCTTTCCTGGCTGGATTTGTGTGCTCGGGGTGCAGAAATGCTCCTCGGACGTGCGCCCGAGGCTGGGAGCAAAGCCTGGCTTGGCCCCATGCGCGCCCCTTGGCAGCTGGTCGTGAGCAGGCAGACAGACAGACAGACAGATATCGGAGCCAGGGCTGCAGCACAAGGGGGAAGGGAGGTGCTGGCATCTGCCCCTAAGCAGAAAAACGTTTGCTCTCCAGCGAGCTATCGGCTGCCACGGGCAGGGGTTCCCGGCACGGCCGTGGCACGCTGCTGTCGCCTGCCAGCTTGACAGGCCAAGCTGCCCCCCCTCTGCTCCCACCCAATGCTGCTTCCAGAGGGTCGGAGCTGAAATATTTCCTGTCCCTGGAGGTCTGGGACTCTTCTTCTCCTTCATCCTGGGCAGGGATGCAGCAACCCATTCAGGCAGGGGTCCCTGCTGCTTGCTGGGGCTGTTCCCCCACATCCTTTGGGGGGATTCGGCAGCATTTGGGGGAGAAAGGCTGCTCCCCGTGCTGGAAAACAGAAAGTACCCACGTTTCCTAATTGCTACCACCATTAAATGCCAAGAAAGTCTCCCTTCCCAATGCCCGGGCAGGGAACAGGCTAAAAAAATCCCTCCTGGGTGGATCCTGGTGGGTGAGGTCTGCTGGCGGGGTGGATGTGACCAAAACGCTGCCCAGGGTTCTGCCGGGAGCGTCCCCAGGGCCAGGGCCGAGCATCCCCTGCCCGAGGCCGCTCCTTTGGGTGCTGCCGGCCCCGGGGGTGTCGCAGCAAGTGCCCATGTTAGGAAGCGTGGCCAGAAATAGCGGTGGCTGCAGGGGGCGGGGGGCTCGGCCGCGTGTCCTTCTGGGGAGCCCGGGAGCTGGGTGGCGAGGAGAAGCCGAGTGGCCGTGAATAATGCGCATTCCTCCCCGATGACAAACCAGCCCGCTTCTCTGCTGCATACCTCGATGGGGTGGTTTATACAAAGCCGTGCGCTGCAAAACCCTGCGCGGGGTCGGTCCTGGTTTCCCTCGGGTCTCCGTTCCCCATGTTCCCCCCTCAGGCTCCTTCTCCCCCATCTCACATTCTTTGTCCTTGGCACATGAGCCGCGCCGCTGTGAGCCGGGATCACAGTGGGTGCTCAGGGTGCTGTGGGTGCCTGGGCTGCACCCAGGGGGGGGTTTGCAGCCTTATCTCCGGGGCTGGCGAGGTTCCCTCCCTCCCTCCCTGCTTCCCATCTGCGTGGCTTTCTTCTGTGCGTACCGCAAGCGCGAGGAATCTGGGCTTGATAAAGCTTGTTGCAGCTTGTGGGAGGCAATCCTAAAAACTTTCAGACTTGCTTTGTGTTGTTAAAAAAACAAAAGAAAACAACAACAAAAAAAACCAGCCATGCTGTTTAATTCCTGTGCTCCAAAGCCCAGCCCGGCTGGTGCAGCACGAGCAGGGAAGTGCGTCCTGGGGTCCCAGCACGAATCCCCCGGAGCACATGTATGGGATGCCCGGGCAGGATGCTCCTTTTGCCTCTCTGTTCCCTGGACCCAGCCCAAAACCTGCCTCCTGCGCTCCTAGGGCTATTTTTGGTGCTCGAGGGCCCGAGGGAGGAAATCACTTCGATGGCAGCCCTGCGGGCATGGGGACCAGAGCAGCCTCCACGACGCGCGCGTGTGCTCGCAGCCGCTGCTGTGGGATGCCGGCCCCGGTGGGCGCGTGGCTGTGCCTGGGGGCTTTTCATGTCCCCCACGTTATGGGGAGGTGCTGGAGGTTTACAGCCCAAAACCCCACTGGTGCCTGGCGAGAAGGAAGCAGGCTAACGAACACTTCTCGTTAGCGGGCATCCTTTTGCCCTCTTCTCCAAATGAGGCAGGGAAGGAGTGCCCAGCTGCGGGCTCTCGTGGCCAGGCTGAGCGCGGGTTATTTAGCGCGGTGCCTTCCCCTCACGGCTGCTCTGTCTTTCATCCCCTCCAGGAGGAAGATCCGGACTCAGAAAGTGAGAAGTTGGTGGTGAGAGAGCCGGAGGATGAGGATGGTGAGTGCCAAGGAAGCCAGCGTGCAGGGGGAGGCTCTGAGAGGCTGAACCCTGAGAGCCTGGGGATGGTCTCCTTCCTCCGGGCAATGCAGAGGAGAAGGGACTGACACCCCAAAATGAAGGGAAATGTAAGGGAAGCAGGTACCGGGGTCCCCACAAGCAACCCAAGGGCTCCCGTAGCCACTATTTATATTTATGTCCCTATTTATAAATAGCAGGGAGCAGGCAAGAGCCAGGATTAGTGCCCAGAGCCAGGGTGGGCGAGAGGCAGACTCCCTTGGCTGCTCAGCCCCAGCTTTGTGCCCCACCAGTCCCTCTTTGCGTCCCCGTTGTGCCTCGGGACAGCACGATGGAGCTGCCCCCAAAAGCTCCTTGCTCCCCTCCAGGAAGATCTCCGGGAGCTTTAGTCAGAGCCGCGTTTAACTGATTAGGCAATTAGTTGATTGGAAAATGATTAATTGGCTCACTGGGGTGACAACTGCTGTGCTAAGAAAATGAAACAGATGGGGAAAAGCAACGCGTGTCCGGGGGGACTCTGCCCTGCCCAGAGGTGCTGGGACGTCCCCCAAGTCCCGGCCCTGCAGGAGGGTGCGGGACATTCCCCCTTCCCTGCCCCACTTTCCACCTGCCCTTTTTAGGGCTGCGATCCTGGCTCAGGAGGATTACACCTAATGCCCCGGGGAATCCAATTTGAAGCCCGGTGCCGTGCCCACGGGGCGGGAGAAGCGTCTTCGCGGCAGGCAGGGCTGCTGGGGGACGCTTACTGCACCCCGTTGGGTGTCCAGCTGGTGACAAGGGTGTCAGCAGGACCCAGTCTGAGGCACAAGGGCCACGTCCTGCTGCACGGATGCTCGGTGACGTTGCCCTGCCAGGGTTTTTGCCTCTTTGAGGTCAGGGCTGTCTGGGAGCTGTACCGCTGTGCATCACCCCCGGGCGGCTGGGGCTCAGATGGAGGCTGTCATTTCGGGCTCGTGCCTTGCCCAGCGTCCCCCAAACCCAGGATGTCTCTACGGGAACAGGCAGACAAAAAGAGCATCCCGTCCCCGCTCCGTGCCATCCCTGCCTCAGGGAGGGAGCAGCAGCTGCAGAGCTTGGGGGTGTTCCCACCCCTACAAGCCCAGGGTCTCTTCCGATGCAAGCGCAGGGAGATGAAAGACAAATATTTTCTTTACTAGGATCTCCGCGAGGCTCCCCGTAAGTAGGTCACCTCGTGTTCCCCTAGTGTTTTCGCCATCCCCGTGGAAGCCCTGCCTGCCGTTTTGGGTTCGTTTCCTGAAGTCTGTTTTCAGTCTGCAGAGAAAGTTCCCGAGCTCAGAGAACATCCAGCGCTTTCCAAAGCTGCGTGCTGGCTCCTTTTTTTTTTATTGTTAACCACAATGTGTGGGCAGGGAGATAGGTAACCTCCTCTCCTCCCTGTTTGTTTCTTTTCTGGCGGAGTGGCAATGAAACTGCCCTTTTTTGGACAGGCCAAATCCCCAAATACAACTTTTTTGGCAGAGAACCGCGTGAGGGAAATGATTTTAATTGTCCTTGAAATCAGGCAGGCTAGACAAAGGTAACGAAATAGCTCCTGCTCTGCAGCGGGGCAAGGAACAGGATGTTACACCCTGGGGTTTGTTTGCTTTTTTGTTGTCCCCCCCCAAGATCTCCCAGGGCAGGGCCAGCTGAATTTTCTTCCCGTGCACTTTTACGGCCACCCCCGGGGGCTGAGGAGCTGCGGCATTACCCGTTTCCAGCTGTTTTTTTCAGCTGCTGGTTTGGAGGGGGTTTTCTACCGAGGGAAGTGGGATACGGCCAGGCTGAACACGGGGGGCTGTAGGATCAGAGCACGGAGGTGCTCGGACGGTAGGGCTGGGTTAGCCAGGCTGCTCCCTGGCAGCATTTTAGGATTAGAGAAACGCTGCGGACCAGCAAGCGACCAGATCGCCAGGACTTCACGGGAAAGCTCCGTGGGGTCAGAGGAAGAGAAAAGAAGGGAGGAAACGGGATCTGCGCTGGAAGGTTGCTGCCACCGCCACGCCACGCACCCCACGCAGTGACCTTGCAGTGGTTTGGGACGCTCGGTCCCGTACCCAGCTGTGCACAGCTTGCGTTCAGCACCTCGGGTGTCCTGTCAGCAGGATGAGGCTCTGACCTGCCCGGGCATCCCCGAGGTTTCCAAGAGTGCTGGCAGCCGCTGCAGACACGTGGGAGCCTGCGCTTGGAGGAATTGCTAAATCGATCCCCAAAGAAAATCCTGAAGGGCTGTATTGCCCAGAAAATAAAAGGAAGCCGCTGATGCCGAATCCTGGGTGTGAGGAAGGGAGGGGAGAGGCTGTGGGGTGGTGGTCCCTGGGGCAGCGGAGACCTTCCTGGATGCGCTGCCTGCAGTAACAGCAGTCGGGGCTGCAAGGGGCTCCCTGGGGGCCAGAGGCTGCACGGGCTGGGGTTTCCTCTCCTGCCACAGAAGTCAGAGGAGTTTCACTGCTTTTGGGGTCTTGTTGGTCCCCTGGGGGTATCACCGGGGGTATTTGGTTTGTGGATAAAGTGCAGTTTTCCAGGGAGGTGAGGATAGCGAGACAACATCTTCCTTCTGCAAGCTCCTCAGAAGTGGCCCCAGGGCTCCGCGGGTCTGTGGCAAGCACAGATGTTTTGTGTGGACGTGGAAGGAGCAATGCTGGATGGCTCGGCGGGAGGCAGCCAGGTCTGCAGTCCTTGGGAGATAAAGGCTCGCTGATAGCAGCCCGCAGCTAACCAGGAAAGGCAGCTGCCCCGGGCGGCCGCCCCTCCCGGGCTGCCCTTTGGATTGCCCTCCGCTCCCGTTGTTTTCTCCCGCGCGGGGGAAGATAAAGCAGGGAAGAGGTTTTTAAAAGCAAATAGCGCTCCAACAAAATCCGATTGGAGAAGGATCGGCTTTGGCTCAGAGGCCGTGAGCTCCGCTGCTAATTAGCCCAGGGCTGAGGCTGGGAGGAGGAGGAGGAGGAGACCCCCGTGGCCTCGTGGGTCTGCTGCTGTGACGGAGGGGCTCAGCACCAGCCGTGCCGGTGCTGTGGGGGCCGCATGGGCTCCGTTCTGTACCCCGGGATGCACAGCTTGGCACCTCCTCTCCTCGCCAGCTTTGACACGAGGGCTGCAAGCTCAGGGGAGCTGCTGGGCGGCGTGACCCGCACCAGCTCTGCTCGGGGCAGCGTCCCCTGAAAGGTCCCCTGGACGAGGAGGGGGAGAGAAGAGGAATGCGGGTCTGGAGAGGAGAAGCAGTAAAAGCTGCGAGCTAATCAGGGCAGGATTAGCATGTCTGGATAAGCCGGGATGGGTCTGTGAGGCTTTGAGTGCAGGCAGAGCGATAGCGTGCGCTTCCCATGCTGTAGGATTTGTGTGTCTGCTCCCAGTGCAGGGAGCTCACAGCAGTCCTCAGGCCTGCAAAATCCCCTGGCTCTCTTCTGCAATCCCCGGCACTGGCTGGGTTTTCTGGAGGCTCTGGAGCTGCCTGCAAATATCTCCTGTGGTGGGGCAACCCAGGGTGTGTGTGGGAGCAGGGGTCAGCCCCGGAGGGAACAAGCCCACGGGTGTGGATGGTCACTCTCGGGTGCTTTCTGGCTCATGCCGTCTCTTGCTCTTCCTTCTCGCCCTCTCCAGCTGCCGACGAGACGTTCTCTTTTAAATACAGTCCTGGAAAGCTGAGGGGAAACCAGTACAAGTCGATGATGACCAAAGAAGAACTCGAGGAAGAACAAAGGTACGTTGAGCTTCCTTCCTCTCCTCACCCAACCTGGTCGGCACCCTCTTGAAGCGAGCTGGGTGTGTGCAGGCCTCCCCCTGCTCCCTCGGCAGCTCAACGGCTCAGTGCTCTGTGGGTCCGGGCCTCTCCCAGCCAGGAAGATGTGGGAACAAAGTCACACCGATCGGGGAGATGAGACACTGTGGCCCTACAGACATACATCTGGGGCTGGCTGAGCTCAGACCAAATGTCCCAGCTCGTCCAAGTCGGTGCAGCTCCCCCGGCCCTGTGAGCACCTCGCTGATTCCCGTCTGTTGCGGGGCTGATCGCCAGCTTCTTCCCCTCCCTTTGCCCCAGGATGGCCTCCAAGTTGAGGACGTGGGCATAGCTTAGAAATACCAGAGCAAAGCGAGTGATTGGGGAGCTTTAGAGCTCCCTGTGACGGGGCTGAGACTGGGATTTGCCTGTAGCAGGCCTGCTGAGGAATTATCCATCCCCCAGTCCTTGCTGACGTTTCCTCCTGAGCTTGGGCCCTGTCCTGCGACCACAACCAAGCTTTCTAGCTGATCGTTTCTCACTTCCCAGCCTCTACAAAGAAAGTCAGCCCCAGCCTTTCACCTGGAGCTGCAAAGCCCTCTCCGGACCCAGCCTGTGCTGCAGTGCTTTTGTCTGGCAGCGTGCGGGGCGAGCCCTTCAGCCCTCGGGCACCCCCAGCCCACGCTGACCTGGAGCCATCAGCCGGGGGCTTTGCCCTACAAGCAGCCTCTGCAGCAGGCCGTGCCCCTACAGACATGTAGCTCCTAACCCCTTCCCTCTTGGGATTGCTCAGGGAACCGATTATTTCCCCGTGGCGGCCCAAGGCAAGCCTGGGAGATGGTGTTCCCTCCCTCATCATCCCAGTGGAAGGGCTGTGGGTCCTGGTGCCCTCTGGTTTCCACCTCCTGGGATGGTTTGGGGGAATTTGTCAGCCCTGCAGTGCTGTGGTTTGGTACCACCATGCCCCACATGGAGAAGGCAAGGACTGAGGGATCGTACCTCTCCCCTGTTGGGCGCTCCCCAGCAGGCAGCACCCATCCACAGACCTGCAGGGGCTGAAACGAGCTCGCTTGGGTCCTGGGGAGGCTCAGGTGGTGCTTTAACCAGCTGACCCTGCACCCTCCCTTCATGTCGACCCGTCTTTCCCATGACGAGGTGACTTCCCTTTCTCCCCTGGCCTCCAGGCTCCCAGCTCGTGGCTTTACCTGCCTCGTGGCCGTGCTGGGGGCAGAGCTGCACGGGTTGTGTGCTCTGGCAGCAGCAGCAGAAACCAGCGCGGGCTGCCTCTGCACTGCTGGCATCAGGAGCAATGTTTGCTCTCTTCCTTTTGCTCTTGTTATCGTGCCAGAAGCACCCAAGTGTCCGATGCTAAGCAGGGCTGTGAGCGGTGGTGTGTTTTCCCTCGGGGAGGGCGATGGTGGAACTGCTGGTGGAACTGCTGGTGGGCTGAGTGAATGCGAGTGAAGCCCTGGGGGCGCGATGGGAATTGCTTTTCAGGATCCTGTTAGGCACCGATAGAAAAATCTGCCACTAAAGGCAAATTCAAACCCTGTGCACAGCAGCTCCCTGCAACCAGCTGAGCAAAATCCCTGCTCGGGGTTTCGAGGACAGGAATCCTGCAGGGCCTCAGGTTGGCTCCCCTGTGGCACAAATGCTCCTGCTGCCACCCGTGGGGCTGGGGACGTTGGCTGGGGACATGATTTTGTACTCTGGACCAAAGGATGGGCTCCAGGGGGTGGTGGACCCTTCCCAGGCACAGGGGACCTGCCAGGCGTCGCTGCTCACGTCCGTCCATAGTGGTCCCAGGGCAGGACCATGCACCTGGGACTGACGGACGCTGCCTGGGCGTTGGGTTCCTGTAGGATCTTGCAGCATCTTTCCACCCTGAGGGCCCTTGCAGCGTGTTTTCCTCCCGTTCCTTTACTTTCTCGTCTCTCTTCCGTATTTCTGTTGTTCGTTTCTTTCAGGCAGCTTTGTGATTTTATTTATTTATTTATTTTTTTCCTGTCTCGCTATGCCGCTGGCTTATTTTCTCTCCCCCCCAAATCTTCACTGTGGCATCAAGCAGCTTCTCATTTCAGGCCTCGCAGATGGTGCAAGGGGACAGGGCTGCTGCCAGGTAAGGTCCCGGGCGAGCCGAGGGCAGCGGCTCAGCCCCGTCCTGCACCTTCCTCCCTCGGCAGCCCTGTCCCTCTCTCCCCGTCTCCACGCCCCCCACGCTCTCCCGCGCCCCGACCGCGCTGCTGACCTGCTGTGACCCAGGTTTGCCACCTTTATGTTGCAGGATTGAGCTGACCTCTGATCTCACATCCCTGTAGCAAGTACCTTAGGTCCTCGGCCACAATCATTCTTGCAAACCTTTTTGGTAAGGACGCGCCGTTGCTTAGAGGTAGTGGTACCACTGGTAACAGCTGCCAATGTTTTTTTTGTTTTTTTTTGCTTTGGGGTTTCTTTTCTTTGGGTTTTTGGGGGGAGGGTTTGTTTCTGATGGCAGTTGACCACCTGTCCCCCCTCCATCCCTCCCCACCTCTCTCCCTTCCCTCCTCATAACAGATTAATGAGCCCGCTCCCCTCTGCCTCCATCTCGCCTTCCACGAGCCCCGAAGGACCCGGGACCAGGGCTTTGGGTTCAGGTGCTCGCCTCCTCCAGCCTGGAGGCCTCATCACACATTCCACAACCACTTCTGTTTCCTGATTAGGAAATTTAGGGCTGCTGGGCGAGCTCGTAATTAGTTCTAGGACACAGAGCTGGAGCTGGGGTGCTGTTAGGCCCCCCATTTCCCCAGGGACCAGCAGGGACCCGTGTGAAGCAGCTTGTAAGCAACATCCCCAAAAAGCAGGTGGGTCCCCCAGGCCCCCCTTAAGGCTGCCTGTTGTCATAGCCCATGAGTCTTAATTTGGGACACCTGATTTTGGAGATGACATTGAATTCCTTCTTTTCCCAGCTGGGAGAGAGCAGGCAAGCAGCAGGATGGGTTGTTTAACCAAAACCCCACTTCTGCTCTAATCCGCATCCCTCCAGAAGCTGCAGTTACCTCGCCTACCATTCACTGGAGTCTTGTGGCTTCAGTCTGGAGCTAAATCTGTCCTCAAAGGGGAAGGAATGCGACCTTTAGGGAGCGATGCGACTTCCTGCTTTTGGGTACTTCAGGCTTAAAAACCAGAGGGACTCCTCGGTAAGGGAGGCCGGTAACTGCTGCTGACAAACACATCTGCTTGGGTGCTGGCCGTGCCCGACCGCACCTGGTGGGTTAGCAGGGCTTTTGGAGCAGAAGCACGTAGTGTTTGTTCCCCCGGGGGAGAAAAACAGTCTGGGCAGGAAGGGGAAGAGTGCAGGGGAAGGATGCAGCCTTTGGTCGAGGCAGCGCAGCGTGTTTCCCAAATCTTGCTGTGCTGCACCTGAGGCTTTTGGCCATCGGTTGCCAAGTGGAGCTGCCGTGGGGCAAAGCAGGGGTGCGGGATGGGATGTGGGGCTCGAGCGGTGCAGCCTGTGCCCGGCCAGGCTGGGCACCTTGTGCACACGCAGGAGGGAGAGGAAAGGCTGCCCGGTGTTCTGCAGGGCCTGGCTCACGTGGACGGACTACAGTGGTCTCTGCCAGCTGCTTTTCAACCCTCCCCTGAGCTAGAAAGACGTTAGTGGGGTTGTTTTTGCAGTTAAGGGTATGATCAGGGCTGTGGTGAGCAGTGACAGCTGTGATGAGGCTTCGTTTTTAGTAGAAAATAATCAGGGGAACAACTCCCTCGGGTTTTTGTTTTCAGTTCTCTCTTTCAACAAGGCAGAGCAGGTCCTGGCAAAGTCCTGGTTGGCCTCGGTGATGCCGAGAGGTTGAGCTGCCTGTGCTCTGTCCTTGCCGCTCTTCCTTTGGTGTGCAGGATGCAGAAAGGAGAGCAGATCCCATGTAATGGTCCATGGAAAGGTCTCTCCTCTGTCCTCTATCATTTCTCAGGTTTAGGGAGAGGTGGGGTGGAAAGCTAAAGGCTGTCCCCTGGGCCCCGGGGCACAGAGGTGAAGCTCTGTGTCCCGCAGTGATATTTCCCAATCAGTCAGCTTTCCCGGACAGCACGAAGCCACCGAGACGCTTCTCACTGCCGCGTGGGCTGCAGCACCAGGCACAGGCTGTGCTTGTGCTCCCGGCGTGCTCAGATGAAATGTTTGTGGTTTTGTGTAACCCTAAGCAGCACTGGGAAAGGGGTGGGAAGTCACAAAGGGGACAGGAATGCCCCTGACCCCGCAGGGCACAGCTGAGATCAGAAGGGCATCTGCAGAGCTGGACAAAACCCTGTCCCACCAGCCCACAACGCTCCGGATCCCCTCGAGCAGGGTCTGAGCGAATGGCACCAAACTGCTCGGACTGCGCTCGTGGATGGGGCAGGTGATCCCCCAAACACAGTCCGGCCTCTGTAAGATTTGAGAATGCAAGGGAGAGCTGCCTGGTTTCCTTTGCTTGGTTCCCACCATCAGCTCACCCTCCTAGGAGCAAGTTGTCCTCCTGCCCTCCTGGCCAGCCATGGGTGGGCCGAGGAGATGCTGCCCGAATCCAGGCTCGACTTAAGCCTAGGGCTCAGCTGCAAATAGGGATTTAAGCAAAGGGAACTGGATGGCTGTAAATCTCACCCTTGGTGCTCTTCTGGGTGGTAATTTAGTAATGCAAACCTGGCTTCTCCCCAGCTGGGTTCAGAGTGCTTCTTGGTTATGAGGCACGGAACAAAGCCAGGCTCGGAGCCTGCAGCAAGGCTGGGGGCCTGGCCAGAGCCTGGCTCCAGGGGAAGGCGGAGAGGAGAAGAGAGGAGAGGAGAGAAGAGGAGAGACCTTCCCTTGCTTTGCCAGATGTCCCCAGTCAAAGCGGGGATGCAGCTGTGGCTTTAGGGAGACCCGTGCCGAAGTTCAGTGGTCAACCAGACAATGCTTGCAGCGATGACTGCAGAGCACGTCAGGGCAGGAAGCAGCTGCAGGGGTTTAGCTGATGGACCTTGACCTATTTCGAACACCTCCACTCCCAGCCCTCCAGAAAGAAGGGGGTGGACTGATCTGGGGGAGGTTGTATTTCAGGAGAACTCCATCGGCATCTGTCCCTGTCCACCCCCTGCATTGCCATCACATTGCCCTGGCTTGCTCCCCTCTCCACAGCATGGGATCTGGGCCTCTTTCTCCTTCCTTCTCCTTTGCCAGCCCTCACCCCCAGCCCAGCAGCTTTGCTGTCCTTTCCCCAGCATGGTGCTTCTTTTGTATGAGGGATGCCGGTAAGTTCGGGCTTGCTTTGGGTTTTTATTATTTGTTTGCTCTTCATCTTCTGCAGCACGATAGTCATTCTGGGCCGAGGGAGGAGGAGAAGGAGGAGGAAGTGGAGGAGGAGGAGGAGTGACAAGGGGCTGCAAAGACCAGGGCTGTGGGTGGCTCAGGGCAGGCTGGCCACTGCTTTACCGCGGCCACCAGCCTCGGGGATGGCACTGGCTACGGGCAAGGCTGCCTCCAGCCCCAAAACACCCATCGCCTGCCTCTTGGAGGAAAGGGACACGCGTGCTTTGGGGTGCCCAGCGAGCTCCCCTGCTTCTGATGTTCCCCTGTAGGTGCCAGGGGTGCTGGTGCGAGGAGCGGTCTCCTGGTGGCCCAGCAGTTCTCTGCCTCCAGCACGTCCCTAGGGAAAACGTCCTCTGGCCTACGGGACGGCAGTGGAGTTGAGCTCTGGCCCTATTTATAGAGCATCGGCTTGAGTCACGAGACCCCGGCAGCTTCAACCACGGGGCAGCTCAGGGTGCCTCCCTCAGAAATGGAGGGGAAGAAGAGGCCTGGAGGCCCCTTCCCTGTCCCTTCCTCTCCTTTCGCAAAGGGGAAACTTTTCCAAGCTTCCCCGCAGCCTTTTCAGGGTGCGAGTCTCTGACCCTGCCGTGGGATGAGCTTTCAGACCAGACAGCACCTCTGCTTTGAGCTCCCAGGGCTTTCCTCGCAGCTCAGGTCCCGAACTGTCCCAGCTTATGGCTGCTTCTCTGCCTCTCGCTCACCCAAAGCTCCCAACTTGTCTTCATTTGCTTCTGCTTAATCCCGCGTGGCATGGGCAGCTCGCCGGCCTGTCTGCTAACCCTCTGGGGGCCTGGGACTGCCTCTCGTGCTGCACCGATGGCTGTGGGGCACAGCACCAGGCTGGATGTGAGCTGCCAGACCAAGCTGGAGCAGCGAGGCCGAGGGATGGAGGGCAGTGCAGGCTGCCCCATCCGTAGCTCTCCTCGCTGCTGCGGCGTTGGCTGGAGGGGCTCAGGAGCAATGCAGGTGCTCCTGGATAGGCAGACAACTAAAAGAGGTGATCACGGCCTCTGAGAAAAGCTGGCAGAGCCTGAGCCACCTTCCTGGCTGTGGCTGGGAAGCGTAGGGGGCTTCTGCCTTGAAACAGCGGTGAGCAAGGGCAGCCTGGCCGGTGGCACAGTCCCTGACCTCAGGAACTCCTCACCAGCCCCTGTCCTTGAGGTGCTGGGACCTGTGCTCCCTGATCCCGCAGGCTGTGGCAGCCTCGGCTGCTTCCCTGGTGTTCCTGAGGAGCAGCAGGTACTTCCCCAGGTCCTGTGTACCTTCTGGCTTTCCTATCCCGCAGGAGGAACTTCAGATTTGTGTTGATAAAATCTCCCTTTGGTACCTCTCACTCTCTCACTCCTTTTTTCTAAGCACTGACTGTCTCCTTGTTCTGCTGTAACGTCCTCTTTCCGTATTTTACCCGTTGGCTGAAGCAACAGGCCCACAGTTTGGGGAGCACCGGGAGAGCTTAGATTTAGTATGGCCTTTCTCACATTCTTCCTGCAATGCTGTGACCCAAGACAAGATTGGGGTATGATCACTACCAGAAATGAGAGGGTAGCTATCCCAAGGGCAGAGGCGTGGGAAGTGCTGGTGATGGGACCATCCAGTAGCAAGATGGGGGGGAAATGCCTGGGGACAGCTTGGCCTCCCATTGCCAGGCCTGCCCAGTGCCTGGGGCCTTTCCTCACTGCCCTCGATCCTCCCAGGTCAGTCATAGCTTTGGGGTGAGAAGAGCCCCAGACCACCTTGCTAGCTGCCCTCCCTGGCAGCATTTCAGGCCAGAGGACCGATGTTCCTGAGAAGCCAAGCACTGGCTTCCCCATCAGGGAAAGGAGCTGGGAATGCCCCATGCTTCTGAAAATCAGCTTTCTGAGTGAAACTCTTCCTGAAAAAGGTGCAAGAAATTCCCAGAGGTGGTTAGAGCGAGATGATCCAGGTTATTCTCCTGTGCAAGGGCGAGGTTCTTCTCCTGGGAGTGCAAGGGCAGCTCTGGAAAGCTCTGGTCTGTGGATGGGCTCCAGGATCTCCTGACCTGCCGTGAATTTTGCACGCATGAGGGATAAAAGCACGTGGGGATGCCACCAGCCTGCCCTGTCCGTCAGTGCTGGGATGCTGTCTGCTCCCTAAGGCAAGAAGTCCGTGCCTTTGTGCAGTGCCACTGCTGAGCCAGAGTGAGGGGACTGCTCCTGAGGCCATCGGAATGACACTTGGCTTCCGTCTGGGATGGAGATGCTATGTCACACTGCAGAGGAACTGCGAGCTGGGCAAAAAAGGAGGGCTCCACCACAAGAACATTCTTCCCGTGATCCTGGCAGCAGAGGCCAGCTACCTCGTGCTTCCTGCACCGGCGGTCAACCTCACGCTCCAGCGTTCCCACCTCACTGCCTCTTCCCCGGGAAGGAGACCCCAGGAGACTGCCAGCTCAGGTGTGACGCCTGGGGGTCTCGGCATGCTGCAGCCTGAGCTCCGGTGAGAAGGATGTGAGGGCTGTTGTATGACTTTTGCTACCTCCTTCCTCCCATGGAGACGCTGCCCCAAACCCCTCATAGCTCAGAAGCGATGTCTTCGAGACCTTCAGCTTCCGGACCTTTCCTTAAAACCATGGACCTTCCCTTGTCTGAGCTTCTTGTTCTCCCGTTGTATTTTGCATGTCACCAAGTCCAGCTAACAAAAAGTACAACTTTATATTAAATTTAAATACAGGTGTCTAGCAAAAGCAGAACCTAACCTGGCTTGACTGATGTGCTGCTGGGGGAAAGCACGCTGGCCTGACGGATTTCACCATCTGAGGCAAATGGAAAGGAGGGAAGAGCCCAGGATAAGCAATGGCTCAGCCTCCATCCCAAGATAATTAAGTCTCTTAGACTCCAGGGCAGCAGTGCCAGAGCTTCTCAGCCTGGGGGTTACGTGGCTTTGATGTCCCTGGTGATGGACTGCCTCGTGCTCTATAATCCCCCTCCCAGCTCGCTCCAGGAGCAGACAGGGATATCCTTGTTGTGCAATGGGGAATTCACAGCTTTCACAGACATCCTCAGCAAGCTCATGCTTGCTTTAAGATCTCGACCCAGCTGTCTGCCTGGCCCTGTCCTGGAGGTGAGTATCCCTGCGGAGGGGATGCAGCCGACATCCTCCATCCCTCCCCGCTCCAACGGCGGCATGCTGGAGGGGACCTCTCCCCCTGGCCCCGGTGGCAACGAGCTTATGCCCTCATGTGTGAAATCTGATTATGCTTGCGTGGCTTGAGCGGGATGATCTGATCCTCAGCGCTGCGAATCCCACAGAGCGATTATCCACTCCGGAGAATTTCCTTTCTTTGTCCTAATGGGCCAGCCACGGAGCCTCCCCAGCACTGCCTGAGTAACCCTGGACCCCCGTGAGGCTTCAGCCTGCATCTCCCAGCCAGGATCCGGGTCTTCGATTGCACTCGCAAGGCAGCTGGAAAGCGGAACCTTTTGCAGAAGAGTAAGGAAGAAATGAGGCTGCAGCTCGCCCTCCTCCCCTAGCTGTCAGGAGATGACTTCTGAATGAGACTCGGATGTTAGGGACCATGAATCCTACTGAATTTAGGGGAATTAGGCTGGGGTACATCCGTGTGTTTGTAAGTGCAAGGTAATGTGTGCTGTGGCTTCCTCAGCACGGGTCTCCATGGCTGTGGGGAGCTGCCCAGCCTCCTGCTGGGTGTTTCTTGTTTTCGATGGTAGGCCACGGGAGATGCTGGGGCACTCAGGGCAGAGCATCTGCAGGGTTCAAGCTGAGAACAAAGGACCGAATTCTTTTAGCCCTGCTCTGCTAACAACATGCTGCAAGACCTTGGGGAGCGCCTGAATGTCCCATCCATAAAACATATCTAATAAACTCACCCTCCTTCCCTAAGATACTGGGAGAAATTCCCATTACAAGGAGGTCCCAGGGCTTGTAGGGTCTGGTTTTTTGTTGTTTTTTTTTTTGCTTCCTTTCCTCAATCAGACACATCAGTAGGAAGATCAAGAAAGGTCAGCGTGCTCAGGCACAAAGTCCTGTGAGACCAGTACTTGATCCTGGCTCATCTGGTTGCAGGTAGGAAGAGGAATCTGAGCTGCTCAGGTGTGCCAGCAGCCCAAGGGGGCTCCGCACAGGCCAGCGAGGCAGTAATCCCTGGAGCTAACGAAGGTTTCCCATTAGCTGGGCTTCTCCAGCTCTCATCAGTAGGTCAGAAAGGTTGTAATTCAGATTTGGTGCCAGATGAGAGGACTGACACTTCTTTGGTTGGGTTTCAGCTATCCTGCTGCAGTTGATGAAGCGATGTGCCTCCTTAGGGGAGTGAGGTTTGCAAACAGTGGCTTGCTGCCCCCAAAAGGGGGAAGCTGACTTGCCTTTCCCCCAGACACACTGAGTTATCCCCCTGCTCATTTATGTGAATAATAATGAACCAACCTGAGGGGTGAAATGACTGAAATGATTTCTCTTCTCTCCCTGTTTCTCTTTGCAGAACTGAAGACTATATGAAGTTGTCCCTAGCCTCCTCCTAAAGGCATCCCTTGGCATCTTTAAAGGCTTGAGAGAAATACCAAAACCAACCAAACACACCCATAAGAGAAATCCATAAGCCCTCAAAACTTGGCATCCCCTCTTGGTCTGACGTTGAGTTCTTCAAAAACTCCTGTGTTATCAAGTGTGAGGAGATCCTGTTGTGTGGCTCCAGGGACTGGGGCTGGGCCCAAGGAGTGACTTGAGTTGTGTTTGGGGGGCTGGGGTGTCCTAGGAGATGAACCTTTTTTCCCTCTCCCTCAAACAGAACCCAAATCGGACACCAAATCTGCAGCAAGTCCATTAGTTGTGTTCATCACCGTGTGTTAGCCCTGCCGTGAATTCTGTGTTGTTCCTTTAGAGGGGTGGCTGAACCATAGCTCTTCTCCCAGACCAGCCTGGACCTTGTACGAGACCATAAAGCTGTTTCTTCCCAGAGCCAACCTCCTCTTTATTGCTGGGGGGTGGGAGCTGCCTAGGATTTCAGACATACAACATTGCTCTATTTGAAGGACAAAGCAGGGTCAGAGGGAGGGAAGCTGGTAGCTGGACCGACTCAAATCTTGCTTCTGTAGTGCTTTTAGCAGAGAGCTGATCTTGCAGGTAGAGGGAAGACTCGAGACGTGATGAGGATTGATAGCTTAGCGGTTCTGTTTGTGGTGGAGGTTTAGGAGACCACACTTCAGCTGCTGTTGATAATCTGGATTCACGCTTCCCTACTCTGGTCCCCAAGGGGAGAGATCTGAGGAGGTAGCTACGGCGTCATGGGGTCCCTCTGGCTCAGGATGAGGCTGGGGGGCGTCCTGAAAGAGACACCCTCCCTGTTCCTCTGCCCACTTGCTGTTCCATTGCCCTCTTCTCGTGCTAGCCCCATGGCTTGTCCATGGGAGCCAGAACTCAGCACCCCCCCCCCCAGCTCTGTCACGTACAGATGAGTTTGGCTGGGGGCATTTACCTGCTTCAGGCACAGCAGGTTTCAAATCAGACCCTGCTGGTTTGCGAGAGTGAGAAGAGGGTCCCAGCTCTCTAGAGATGTTGTAGAAGAAGCACCAGGCTGGCTGGGGATGCGTCCTTCAAAGTTTTTCCCTCACTGCAAGACAAGAGCCTCTTGGCTAAAGCTGCAAACATATCAGAAACCCAACAGGCTGCTTTCTTTCCTTTTTTTTTTTTTTTCTTCCTTTTTAATTCCTATGCAGACAATACTTGAAACCTTGTACACAGTTGTCCTTTCCAGCGCCTGGGGTTGGCAAACTCTTAATAAAAGGGCTCATTTAAAGAACAGCAGGAGACTTCAGCTTTGGAAGAGGCTGGGCTGCCCCTTCCCAGCCAACAACTGCAAGCATGCTCCGTGGTTTGCGTATGAGTTTAGGCACACCCAGACCCTCTGCTTCGATACCCCTCTAGTACGGCCGCTGTCTCCCTTCGGTGCTGGCTGGCTGACTGTGTCCCAAGCACCCAACTATGCAAAGAATGCCTTATATACGTTGTGTTTAAGTTACATGGCAATATGTACATCGAGCAGAGTCTATAGTCAAGTCCAGGTTTTTTGCTAGTGGTGGCGAGTCAATCCATTTCTTCAACTCAAATGGCTGTCTGGGTATTTTTTACTTTTGTTTGTTTTGTTTGTTTGTTTTGTATCTGATGGTGGCTCTTATACAAAGGACTGTAATTCTAGTGGCTTGAATCTGTAAAAATTGCCTTTGTTTGGTCCAATAAACCTTTGAATAGTTTGTTTGGTTTGTGCTTGTTCTCCCTGTCTCCATCAGCTTGGAACTTCTCCCTCAAGAGATTTGTGTTGAAAATCTGGATTTTAGGTTAGAGGTACATTCTGCTTTCTCGTGCCTTTTACCCTAGAAGTGATTCCACTGACTTGAACAATAGGCCAGTGGTGAAAGCCAGGGATTTTCTCCTGTTTCTGCTGGAGCAGCCCAGTGTTGCAGTAGGACCCCGGTCTTGTTTGGCTGTGGAGCAATTTGCAAAATTCTCAAAAGCAGAGCTCTGCCCAGGATTTCAGCTGCTGTGAACACAGATGCCCAGCAGTTCCTGAAACATAAATCTCCTTTAATATGCCTCTGGCTAACTGTCCCAAAACTTCAGCTAATTGTTAAAGTTTTGGACTGAAATCTCTAAAGGAGCCTAAGGGAGTTAAGTATGCAAATTCAATTCCCTATCAAGAATTTGGCTGCTTTGAAAATCCTTAATTATTCTGTCAGCAATAAGTAAAATCCTGTTTTACCTCTTGAATTCAAGTAGCTTTGAGGACAGCACTTATGAAGAGAATGATTTTACTTGTGAATGGAGTAGGTTTGATCTGAAATCATCAAGAAAAAACACAACCCTGAACACTACAAAGTTGTTTTACAAGGTCACCTTTGATAGGAGAAGCTCCTTTTTAAAATCAGTTTCATGTTTTTGATGCCTTTCTCTTCTTTCCCAGGCTCTTTTCTCTCCTTATCTTTGTTTTGCTCTCCCTTTGTTTTGGGACATTATGCAGCACAGTGCCAGCTCTTTTTAAATTTCTGTTTTCACATGCACAGCCATGATATTTAAAGTCAAGGGGATAGCAAAATGCACTGATGTTGTGTTTAAAAAAACAAGGGGGTACTGTCTGTGATCTTGATTTTAGAGGTGGGGAGGCAAAGAAATGGGGCTTTGGGGAGCTGAAGGTTTCAGCAGTGTTAATGCCTGTGAAATAATAAGCGAGGGATGTGCAGACCTGTGTGGAGCATTCCCAGCTGGCATGGATTTCCGACATGTGAGGCAAAGATGTGTATTGAATTTCTCCACATCAGAATGGAAATGTGCCCTCTAGTGCTCAGCGGTGATCTAAAATAAAATATTGATCGCTAACGACTGTGCTTTTCCCTTCATCTGGTCTGGAGAGTGCACTCGGATGTATTTCATGTGAGTGCAAAAATACACAGAAGAGCCAGACAAATCCAGGTGCTTGACAGCCTGTGGGCAGAGCTTTCTTGACCGGAAGATCCCACGTCATTATCAGACTATGTTTGGCCTTGGGAAAATTGCATTTTAATTGTAATAGCATGTAATTGGCAAATGAGCTTCCTCTTGCCAGGATCCGCTTTCTTCCTGCCCTGCCTGCAGCAGTGGTGCTGGGAAGGCAGCCAGCTGCTCCTGCTGGGGCTTAGCCTCGAGAGGGGAAAACGCAGAGCCCCTCTCGTCAGGAGCTCAGCACGCGAAGGCTCCTCTGCCCTTTCCCAGTGGTTCTTCCATTGATCTTGTTCCTGGTGCGGATGCTTCTGATGTGTTGATGCTGCGCTCTCTTCTTTCTAGCAAAGGTTGTGTCCTAGTTTTGCCTGTCAATACATATTTGTACTGCTCCTGTTACGGGAACAGCTTGTCTACATAGGACTTGCAGGGAGACTACCCCAGGTTGACTAATGACGTGAATTTAAGTGGATTCATTACAGTGTAGTAAAGCCTTATGCAGAAAACTGGTTGTGGCAGGGACAGAGGACTCTTGACGGGATGACTATGTGGAATTAAAAGCCAGAGGCTGTATTTCCAGCCCAGGGGAGGACTGATGATGCTGAAGACGCAGGAGGAGCTGGGATTGGAACAAATCTGTGCTCTGAGTTGCCATTGCTGAATTGTGATCCCACAGTCCTGCAGGGACAAAACGAGCCTTGAAGTAACAGGAATTTCTTCTCTCTTGTTACAACTTAAAGCACCACAACCTCCTTAATTGTTTTAATCTCACACAGCAGAGTCAGGTATGAGGTGTGCTAGGCAGTGCTGCAATCTGATCTCAATCATACAGGAGTCTGG
Source organism: Heteronetta atricapilla (assembly GCA_011075105.1). Taxonomy (NCBI): domain Eukaryota; kingdom Metazoa; phylum Chordata; class Aves; order Anseriformes; family Anatidae; genus Heteronetta; species Heteronetta atricapilla. Next base: position 4,889,144 of record CM021748.1, read on the forward strand.
TAGTGAGAACGTACCAGCCCAGATCAGAGCCTCAGTGCACATTCATTTTGACTTAAAAAGTGATTTTGTAGACAGTTGCATTAATTCATGATGTACTTGAGAACACGATATTCCTGTACAGCCCCCTCTCTTGTTTTTCTAGGCAATGATCAGTAGATGAATGAACAATATAAACTCTCTTATGAAGATTCCTCAAGTAAAGCACTGGGTCTGACAGATACCAATCTTTGTGCTGCAGGACACATAACAATGGTTAACTTCTTCAGGTTAGGCAAAAATCAGGATATGATTTTTTATGGGGAGCAGGAAGTTAATCATCAACTCTGGGACTTTGTAGGGCTGTAAATCTGAGCTAGATGGTCTACTGGCCAGACTCTGCCCACGGAGGAATCACCTTATTGCTGTCCAAATGAGTCTATCTATTTCATTTTTTACATTGGCAGACGAACCCTTGAATTTAAGCAGGTTTCTATCTAAGATCTTATCTTCCAGTGGCTGATTAAAGTCATGTCCACCCTGGAAGGCAGTCTAGTCTCTAGTTTTAAGGTAGGGTATACATTTTAAATTTAATGGTTATTCCTGAATTACTTTGTATGTGCATACTCTCATTACAGAATGAAAGGACTCTATGCTGATAAAGCTTAACGCGTTTTGTTATAGGGTCTGCTAGATCAGGACAGAGTGGCCTTACAAAATTCCGCATGTGGAGTTATCCTGCAACTTTGAGCATAAATAAGCCCTAAGAAACTCTGGAGCTGGTGCTAAAGCAGTCATTTTCATCTCCATATATAAAGAACCATAGAGAGATCTGCAAGATAATTGGATAGCTGGGAGGGTGGAGGAAAGAGAACCAGAGGCTATCCCTTTCTCATCTCACACGGGCAGGTTTCCTGTTGTCAGCTGGGCTTGTAAAATGACCCACATTTGGTTTCATGTTTCATTTGACCATGGTGTGCTTGCTCAAAGTGCGTGCTGGGGACTGGCTATTCCTACTTCTCCTTTTCTTGTTGACAGGGTTCAGAGAGAGCAGCTGGCTGCCATCTTCAGGCTCATGAAGGAAAAAAGTGACACGTTTGGAGAGATGTCTGAAGGAGACATGAAGGAGCAGCTTAGACTGTACGATATATAACCCTGTAGCCAGTGAAGACTATACCCTGAAGTCATCTTGGCCCTTATTATGCAGGACAGTGGAGATTACAGTACTATAAACATGTTTCAGTAGTTACTTTGCCTTTCCATATTGTTTTGCAAATCTATTTAGGTCTATGATATGTATTTTTAAAGATCTGCATTTTTTTCCACCCTTTTCATCATTTTTTTCTTGAGGAACTATCATGGCATTTTCATCTCATACAGATTTTACCTCTTTCTGGCTGGGCCATATGTCTCAGTTATACAAGCAGTTAAACTTGCAACTTTTTCCTGGTCATGCTTTGTAAGAATGAATTTTCAAACCTAGCCATTAATTGGTTTGAGACCTGAATGAAGCCAAAGATGATAGAAGAGCAGATTTAAAATGGATGAAAATAATAGAATTATACAACAATTTGTGTTGGAAGAACAAAAGGAGGTCTGTAGTTCAGCCTCCTGCTCAAGGCAGTATCAGCTATGGGATCAGGCCAGGTTACTCAGGGCTTTATCCTGTCGGGTCTTGAAAACCTCCATGAATGGAGACTGCACAACCTCTCTTGGCAGAGAGGCTTTGAATCCTACAGTTAGAAAGGAAATAGCCAAAGACAAAGCATTTATGCTCTGATTAGATGTGAGCTGCCATTCCCATCTCCTTGAAAGGAATACTTCATCCTCCTTCACACTGGATTTTTGAAACAAATCCAAGACGATTCCGGCTGACCCCGCTGAGCTCATCTTCATGCCTGTGAGAACTGCAGCTAGCTTCAGCCTGGAAGCAGAAACATCTCTTCGCCTCTTGACTCTGGTAAAAGCAGTACAGAAAGGTGGCTGGCATTTTTACAAGGACAATCGTGTCAAACTCAGATCCTATTCTCCTAATGTAAAAATTATTTGGGAAACTATGTACTTAGGAAACCTCTGTGAACTTATCAAGTATTTTGAACAGTTTTGACCAATCCTTGGTGGTTTGGACAGAGTAAATCAGTGAGCATTCCTAACTTAAACTGAATGTCTTCGTGTGTACTTCTCTCTCCTATGAAATCCTGTTAAACACTATATTATCAGGAAGGATTTTCTCGGTTTTAATAATTGCTGACAAAGGGAGGAAACATTTTCTGACCCAGCTGTAGGGAACGATCTTTTCAGATTAGGTTTTTGTTTTGTGTAATTATTCTGAGTCTGAAAATTGTACCAAGTGTTTCATTATCTGCTCACGGTTTCCCATTACAGCATATCCTATAACACTATACCATTTGACTTATAAGAATCATTTTATCTTTTAAATGCTTTGAGTTGGTGTACCCTTATTATGAGATCAAGCTGGCTTTATTACCAAGTCATGACTTCACCTAAATGTAGTATCTGAAAATTACCTCGTTCCACATGAAGAAATGATGCGGACAAAGTTGTCTCATGATGTGAAAAATCAAGCAGACTGAAAGCTGCTGTGTGCCTACGCCACAATTCCCTTTGTCAGACTGTACAATAGCAGAAAGGTAGGAAATTTTTATGTGGGACTTCTCCCTCATTCCAACCTTATTCTTTTCCAAAGTTGTCATTGAAAGCAGGCAAAGGAGAAATAAGATTTGGATATTTTTTTATTTTTTAGTCTTTGTCTTGCAGACTTTACAGTTTATTTCCAAAGTATTTTTGTATTTATTGTTTTACATTTGAGCCTTCTCTGAACAAAACCACTTCCTCAAACACTCTGGTTTAACTCCATGCCAGCAGCAACAGCCTCAAGCATGGAAGAACAGCTGCCATCAACCTCATCCCACCACACCTCCTGTGGGAGGTGTGATTGAAATGGCGATATGCTGCTGATGACAGCACAGTGGTAAAAGCCCTCTGCCATTTACGATGCTGATATTTAAGACGGAAATGAAGCCAGTTAAGCAGCCTCTGCCTGAGCCATGAGGCACAGGGATGCCTGCATGTACAGCCCCTGCTTGCTGCAAGGAGGCACAGCACGCTGCTGCCAGGCTCTAACGATCGGGAGCTCCTTGGACGTGGCCGTGGGCAGCAGGGGCGAGACCGCGTCCGGGGATGATGGGGCAGGGGGGAGGCGAAGAGAGCATTGGGCAACCAGACGGCGGGACCGGAAGGAGCAGCCCCTGGAGCAGGCCCCGTTGCCATGGCAACCCCCAGCTCCTTCCGGGGGTAAAGGCCACGAAAACGCCATGCGTGCGTGCGTCAGGCAGTGCGCATGCGCACTCCGCGGGCGCAGCCGGGCGCTGCCGGCAATGGGCCTTCCGCGGGGGGCGGGGGGGGCGCATGCGCGGGGCCGCCCCCGGCCGCATGGCAAAATGGCGGCGGCCGCTGGCTTGGAGGGGGTTTATATGTGTGTGCACTGGTCATCAGAGATCTGTGCTAAAGTGCTTTGTAGCTGCCTTCCCCTCCCCTTTTCCTTATTCTCCCTTCTGAGGCTCTTATTTATGTGTGTTCCTTACCTCCCAGTAGGTGTGCTTCACTGTAACCTACTGTTACGGCACCTTATTGAGCAAATAAAGAATAGGTTGTGCTGGCTTGGTGTGATCTTGGGTGGCTTAGGGAATAAGAGTATTTTGTTACACGTCCTCAGTCTTTTCGCGGGTGTTTCATGTCTTTCATACAGGCATGGATAAGTCTTTTGAGTATGGAATATGGATACTTTTTTCTCTTTTTTCCTTTTCTTTTTTTCTCTTGTTAAAAAGATTTGGCTAAGGAGCTTTAGGTGGAAGAGTTGAAGATGGGAAACAGCAGATTTCCCCTCCTCTGGCTCTGTTAGAAGCCTTGCTAGGGATTTCACCTTGTGAGAGTTACTCTACAGATCTCTTACATTTGCTTTTCTTTGCATAATTTCCTTCTGAAATTAGTAAACTCTTGTGCTGTGTGATTTGATAGCATCTGCTTTGCGCTCAAGTTGGTGTAAGTTACCTATAACTGGGCTTGGCCCAGTGCATTAGTAGTTAAGGCAAAGTGGTTGACTGTGCCAGCCGTATGAGGAGTTGTGCCAGTGAATGTGGCAGATGTATCTCATAGCAAGGAGATGGGTTTCCACTGTCATTTTCTTCAAAGGAAATAGGAATAGTAATAGCTGGGACAGAGTGTGGCGCCATACCCACCATAAACCCTCTGCTTTTTGCTCCTGCAGTGTTATTTTCCATCTTACATTGCCTTCTGTGTTCTTCAGGGGTGTTACGGGCCTTTTGCAAACTATGCCAAATATTTTGATTAAATTCCTCTTAGGCATTTCTCAGAATGAATCAAAGGCAGAAGTTCTCATTAATATTCACCAGAGGAGAACAAGCAGGAGTTTCCAGACTAGTTTTGGGGGAAAATAGCACTCCCCCCAGTCCCTTGTTTCTCTTAATCGCTGTATCCAGGCTACATGTGTCTGGCAGGGAATTAAATCCACAGTCTCTCAAAACTTGTAATAAACTGGATTTCTTCCTATAAGAATGGTGGGAAGGGAATTCAAAAACCATGCTGTATGTAACAGGCTATTTTAGAAAATATATCTTGCTCTGAAAAGTGAAGTAGCGAGTTCTGAAACATGCAGTAACTACTGGCTATAAGGAATTTGTGTAGTAATCAAGCAGTGAATGTGTACGCATCTCCTGAAGAAGACAGTTTCACCTCACTACCTCCCAAGGTTTTCTTAATGAATCATGTTGATTTGACATGAGGACTGTATGAAAAAGGCCTCAGACAAGTCTTTAAAGCCTCGATGTTTTAGCCCTTTCTGCCTGTGTTTCTCTGGAAGTTGTCTGACTGGCAAAACTTCAGAGGTGGCAGAAAATGTGTAGTGAAGATGCATACCTTCTCTTTGTGGCATGTGGATGATTCTCCTTCCTCCATAATATGACTAAAGCTTTTCTCACAGAAGTGGGGTTTTATATGGCTTTAGACACGTTCCAGGAATCCGATCTTTCTTGTGAGTCCTCTCTAAATGTCAAATGAACCAGCAGAGATCCTGGTCTGAGTGCATGTTCAGACTGTGAGTTATGGAAGAAGCACTAGATAGTAAGAATTCCTAAAGGTAAGCTAAGGAGATGAAAAGGTAGCGCTAGCACCGCATCTCTGAATCTGGCTTTCTGCAAGGACAACATGGGAGTCTGAGAGAATTATTTTTACTTTGAATATTATCTTGTACGTATTAAGCTCATCTAATTAGTGGCTCCCAGCCAGGAACTTTGGAATAGCTGTGAGATGCTCCTTTTTCTAAAGTGGAAAGTCTGTTTGAAATGCCAGCTTAATTCCCCAAGTAGGTCAGGAATGCAGTCATTGAGTTACCAGTGTGTAGTGAGTGAGTCATGGTGTGGTCAGCTGTTGAGAATGCTGTGTTCTGCTCACATTTGTTCACTGCTAAATTGTATCTGGAACAATAAACAAACAAAAGAGGAAGCCTCACATAGTTTGTTTCATCGTCATTTGTCTCAAAGAAAGGGGCTAATTGATCTTGTTTTCTGTGAGAGCGTAGTGTCATACCTGCTGCCTGGACTGGCTGTTTTCACGTGTTGAACTAAATTTTTAGGGTTCCCACTGTACAGACAGATGAAACAGCCGTTGTCCTGGGGAATCCTAACCAGCCTCAAGACATCACCAAAATTGGCAGTGCTAACTGGGCTGAACGTAGCGGGGGAGTTGCGTGCCTTCTCCGTGTGGTCATACGTAGGCTCACTGCAGCACATCTGGCTGCAAAGCTGTTTCCAGTGGTAAAATCCAAGGGTGAGGTATGATGACCGCTTACTTCTGTTGGGGTCATTTTTTCCACCCCTGCAGCAGTTAAAAGATTTCATTCGTGGTGCGAGGAATGGTAACGTTTGGAGGGAGATGGTGCTGCAAAATTGTCTGCTGACAGAGATGCCTGGCGGTGGAAAATTTCATTCTTTTGGGAGCTATTTTTGACCACTCTCCTGAAATGTCTGACCTCTTCTGACCCAAGGCTAAAATAAGTGCAGCACTAGAGCATTTTAAAATGGAATAAAGCTTATATACTGCGTTTTCTGTAGATGGATGCGAGGAGGTGGGAGAGGAAAAGCACGTACTGCTTACCCGCTGGATGGTGCTGTTGTTTTATACAAACAGCAGCGATGTCCTTCACAGCTCCGACCGAGACGTCGAGTAGCGTTCTGCTTCAGCAAGAATTAGGAAGAAGGATGTGCACAGTTTTTTCCTCCTTAACGGGATTCATCAGAAAATTGCTATTTTGTGATCTGCCTGTTATTTAGCATTCCTGGGACTGGCTAAAGTTAGCTAATTACTAAATATGAGAAAACTCATATTTTCACTGGTTTCCACCCAGCCTCTTTCAAGTCTGAGTAATTCTTCCTAATCAGAACCAGATTTTAAATATATATATATATATTTAAAACTTTCCTCAGTTCTCCAGTCCCCAAAGGTTAAATTTTGTTTCATCTTTAGGATGAATATTTATTGGCTCGCTCAAGTGTAGTAAGTTAGCTAAGTCATCGGAGTAAAAGTTTGTTGTCAGAGTTTGTGGGGGAAAAGAAGATGCATTCCTCAAACGCAGCTCTTTCCTGAGGGCAAGACTTGTGTTTGAATTGTTTGCCTGCCATAGCATCAGATAAGATCTGAAATAGGTATTTGCAACTTAAATTACATTTTTGTAATAATTTTTGTAATATTCTTTACTTTTTTTTAAAAAAAATTCCCTTAAAGAAGTAACTGTGATCGTTATAAAGAAGACTTTGTGAATCATTCCTTCTCTGTAATTTGTCTACCTTGTTGGCAGTTATGGCCCTTTATCAGAAAGGAAGCGAAGAATAGTAGCCCATGTAGTGAGAGATGATTGTGCAACCTCTACTGATGTGACTCAGTTGTTGGAATTCTGCTACTGATAATTGATGGAAGTCAGAACTACTCAAGGTGCTGGTTTTAAGGAAATGGGAGGGTAGGAAAAGAAGTGATGTAAGTGCTTCGTCTGTAAGAAGGGGGGATGGCTGCTTCAGTTCAGCAAGTCTTCCTAAAAACGATACTAATTAATTTTCAGTACCTTCCAGCATCATAGGACTGGCTATCAGCTTTCTCCAGTTTCCAGATACTTTTGGAATTGTGGTAGAAAGAAGCCTGCTGGCAGTAGATGTTTCTGAAGACCGTTAATAGTCTGTGGAATACAGGTTGAAAACCAGTGTGTGATGATGCTGATTTAGTACAGAGCACTGTGTTTGTTTGTGCCTTACTCCTGCAGAAGTCATGTCTGAGCTAACTGGGAGCTGATTTGGCAAGATGCACGCCCAGGTGTGACTAACCAGGGTCTAGAGAATGGCCCCTATAAATGAAAGACGTCAGAAGAGATGGTATCTTATTCAGATGTTAGTGGGTCATATGTGAAGCAGGTCCTGACTTAAGATAAATAACAACATCAGTTTCATCCCTCCATTTCTCATCTTACTGTAAGCTGCTTGGACTTGGTATTAGTTCAACAGGGAGCTTCTACAGAATCTTCTAATTCATCCTGTCACCCTGAATTCCCTTTAGCTGCCATTCCATGTGTGTCTAGTGTCCTTTCATGGCAGAAAGGACCATTTGAAAATCCAGCTTTTTCATATGGGAGGTGCAGTGTTGCAGCCCAACAGCTAATGGACACTACTGTGAGCTTTGGAAGGAAGAAAGCACTTACTGAAAATGTGACTGGACAGACAAAATAGGGCTGCCCAGGGATTTGCAGGGAGGTGGAATGACTGTCTTTTACAAAACGGAGGAGTTACTGTCTCTGGCTAATTCTGAGATGTGGTTTACATGAGGACAGAGTGTCTGGGAGGGAGAATCAGGCAAACCCGTTGGTCTCTGAACTTCGTTTTGGCTTTTTGTTAAATTGTCTCCTTAGAGTATCATCACCCTGTAAAACTGTTGTCCGTTCCTCTTCAATGATCTTTGTTCTGTTTGTTTTTCCACTGCGATATGGATGAGTTGCTCGGGGTATTACCCTGTGTATTAATAATAGAAAACCTGTGAAAGCTGGATGGAGAAAATAGAAAGCCCAGCTTTTCTCTGTAGATTATGCTGAAGTTTTCACACCCATGCACCGAAATCCACTTAAATCAACAGAGAAGGTTGACTTTTGGCATAAGTGAGAAGACTTCTGTTTCAGGCAGCACTGCGTGAAAATTGTAGGCTTGGTGCTGCCACTTCTTCCTCCTGTGTGGACTGGGTTTCTTTGTCTGGCAGTAAAGGATTCCACTCTCTTATCTGCTGTCCTTGTGGCAGGCTAGAGCTATGTGAAGAGGGGGAATACTAGGGCATGTGAATCCCAGTCACCCCGAAATAGGGGAAGTGACATTCTGAAAACTTCTTTTTATGGGGAGATTTTCTTTCAGCTGTTTTCAGGCTGCCCATGAACACACGGGTGTTGGGCCTTAGTCCTTCACTCCACTCTCTTGTGAAGGCCGTGCCGGTTTCAACAGCCCTACAATCTCACCGTTAAATTAGCAGTGCTGTGACTGGGGTGATGAGTCAGTTCCCTAAAGTGTCCTGAAGAAACTGCACGCTTTCCTGCACACTTCTGTCTTATAAAAACTTCTGTCAGCACAGTGGAGGTGGAAAGGTATGACGTCTAATTGGCTATTTGGTTACATAATTCTTGGTGTTTTCGTGTATATATATATATAGGTGTATATATATTGGTATATTTTTGGTTATATACCTCCTTCAGGCAACTGGCAGATCCAGCAGCCCTTTGTGCTGCCCTGAGATCTGCAGGAGATGTCGGTCCCAAGCTTTCTCCTCTCCCTTGTAGCTAACGTACACATCAGAGAGCAAAACTAGGGGAAGAAATCTGATGTTAATGCAACTGAGAATATAAGTAATTTC
>CM021748.1:4898099-4998930 GCA_011075105.1 Heteronetta atricapilla
AGGGGAAGAAATCTGATGTTAATGCAACTGAGAATATAAGTAATTTCAACAGGAATTTCTGAGTGATACAGGCATAAAAAGAAAACCTTGCATCGTTGGCTCGTGGACCTGCTCTTTCACTGTGAGGAAATGCCTCCGGGGAAGCACCCACCGCTGAAATGTTCTGCCTGGGATGCAGCACAGCTGGGTGCTGTGAAATCCTGCTGACTGTGGTGCTGGTGAGCGGCTCCCTGCTCTGAGACCTGCTGCTTGTCCAGGTGGGTTCCTGCGGAGCAACCGGGGTGTCACCTGCTCTCTGGTACCAGTCATTCTTTTTGCCAGCTCCTCCTTTAGTTCTTTGTGGCAATGGTTTCTTAACAAAGGGTGAATTGTCATCCTTGTTTGCTCATGGATATTCTGTACCTGGGGATGATCGGCATTGCGTGTTGGATAATATTTATACTGAAAAGCCCATGGAGATGGTGTTGATGTCTCTGTTCACCTTTCTGCATCAAGAGACGGGGCAGATCCCTGTTGCTAATTTTATCACACAATGGTGGGCTCTACCTTGCCCTTTGCAGCCATAGCCACCCCCTGACCACCCCCAGCTGAGAACAAGTGACTGTTTCCATGTCTGAGGGGGAGTGCAGTTAGGATCTGGGAGCCTGAGACTGATCCATCATGTTGTCCTAAGGGGACAGAGCAAGTAATGGTGGCAGTGGCCAGGTTTTGTCCCCTCCACCCAGGGGGTCAGCATGTGGTGGGAGGGCAGAGGTGTGATCCAAGACCAACTGCTTCAAACCTCCCTTCCCTCTCTAAACAAATCGAACAGATGGCAGGTTGCTCTGCATTTGTTGCCTCTCTTGTGTCCTTAAGTCTGTTTTGTTCTTTGTAAGCATCAGGAAATAGCTGTGAGTGATCCTCCAGGCCTTTGGATGGTTAATTTAGAGACAGACGTGGCTGGGAGACTGACAGTGCGCTCCTCAGGTCCCTTAGCCGACAGTATTGACAAGCCTGGTACGTAAAGTCCTGTTTCAGTGCATGTAGGAAGGGGTGGGGTAAGAAGGGTATGTTATTTGCCACTTTTGTTCTTTTCTCTGTGCATCAGTTCCACTTGCCAGTTGGGGTGTTGAAACAGCACTTCATCATCTGGACTCTGACTCAAGCCAGCTTTGTATAGTTGGTGGCTGAGAGTTTGCAGGTATGAGTGTGACTCGGTTTGCCCTTCAGGAAAACCCCGGTAATGTTGGTGACTACTGAGCCTGTCTTGATTTTAGCATTCCAGGTGCAGATTGCAATGCAGGCAGGTAGAATGGGTGTCTGTGACTGAGTGTATCTAACCCAGAGTCCTGACGCAAGATCAGGCAGCCTTAAGACACCGTTTTTATTGATTTTTGTATTCACTGAATACAGTGTTCAACAGGGAACAATAAACAACTGAAGGGGATGACCTTGTAGAAAAATTATTGAAATTAGTAAGAAGTCCCTATGCAATAAATTGTTTTGCAGGATAACAAACCAAAGGCTAATCATATGACGTCACAGGAAGCATTTTATTTCCTGAACAGATTAGATAGCAAACCGTATAAAAAAAAAAAAAAAAAAGCTATTATCTTTTATATGACTATTTATCTTTAAAGAGAAAGAGCAATTAGACCAAAAGACAATGTAATATACATTTTTCTGATTCTGAAATCAAATTGTATTTATCAAAGTTCCATCCAGGAAAGAGCGTAGTTACTCTAATGTGTCTGTGGGACACATCATCCAAATGATTTTCATAGGTAGATCTGCTGAACAACAAGTGAAATATTTTGGCAGTGGCAAAACAAAAGCCCACTTTAGGTTTGAGACAGCTCTCAAATCTAGAGCATTGTGGCTTCAGCCATCAGGGTTCTCAGCATGTGTACTGGGTCTGGCTGGGATGTTACCTTTCCCTGCAGCAGCCCATACAGTGCTACGCTCTGCACTTGTAGCTAGAACAGCAGTGGTGTCACACCGGTGTTGTGTCTGCTGCTGAGCAGTGTTGGCACACATCAGGACTTCCTCTAACCCTCCTAGGGGGTGGGCAGAAAAGTGAGAAACATCCCCAGGGCAGCTGACCCAAACCAACCAAAGGGATATTCCATACCCTTTGATGTCACACTCAGCAATAAGAGGTGGAAAAAGGAGGAAGAGGGAGGGGTGGGCGGCTCTCGTTGCAAAAACGTCTGTCCTCCTCCTGAACACCGGCTGCGTGCGTTGAGGCCCTGCTTCAAGGACGTGGTCAAGCATCGCTTATTTGTGGGAAGTAGAGAGTAATTTTTTTTTCCCTCTGCACTTCCACATAGCCTTTACTTGTTTTGTTTTGTTATTCCCTTTCCCCCTCCCTCTTCCCCTTTCCCTTTTTTCCCTTTAGTTGAATTGTTTAAGTAATAGTATTTCCTTAATAATATATGTATATATTTCTCTTTATTAAAATTATCCTTATCTCAACCCGTGAGTTGTTCTTTCCTTCTTCCCCTCCTCATCTGAGGAGGGAGAGTGAGAGAGCGGTTGTGGTGTTCAGTTGCCTAACACGGTAAAACCACCACAGCACGCTGTGGTGCAGCCACCAGTGTCTAGATGAAGCTAAAACCAAAAAGAAATCCATGTAGCTCTGGGCAAAAGCAGAACTGTTGGCATCATCCTGGTTAAGTTATCATGTGTTTAGCTGCCTTTTACTGCTCTGTCTCCTTTCTGCTTATTTCAGGGAACTTCTGTCTAGAAACGTGTGGTGCTGGAGCATGGCCGGTCATACTCCTGCAGTAAAGTCTGTGTTTCAGTACCAACTGAAGGAAAAACACAGTAAGGTAATACACAAGTGCATTAGGACAAATTATATAAATGTTATAAACCCATCTCTTGTTATATGCTACTGGGTACTCTGGATGCTTTACCAGAGTACCTGCTCCACAGAATAGCACAAGTTGATAAACCGCCAGAAGAGATATATTCTAAAGTCCTTATTTTCATAGAATCATTTGGGTTGGAAAACACCTCTGAGATTAAGGACAGCCACTGGGACAAGGGATTCTCAGTGTCTGCTCTTGATTACTTTGTGCATCGATTTATCAAATATTAATTTATTTTAAGGAAATTGGGCTGCTGTTTACTTACAGTTAGGAGATAAAGGGGTAAACATGAGCTCTGACATTACCCAAGCTGAAAGGTTGAGTGGAACAAGATTGGTGTCATAAAAAACTGGATAGAGTTTTTTTTACAGTTTACACACTGGAGTGTGATGCAGTGTTGTGGATTGATTAGGGAGAGGGAGGGAAAACACTAGCACTGAAAAATAAACAAACTGCAGCTCCTATCTCCTTGGACCCACAGGTGTGGTTCAGATATCGATGTGATGCCTAGGGACTGAATGAGATGTCTCTTCCAGCCTTCATTGCTGGGGTTGTGTGGTGTGAGTAACTTGCTCTACATAAACAGGCGTGCAGTGCCTCAGAGTAAAATACCTGCTACAGGGAGGAGAGAGCTCTAAGTGCAGCCTAGTGGGGATTGGCACAAGGGCTGAAGGCCACCAGCATTTGGCATCATCCTGTTAACAATACAGCTTAGACTGTTTCTGTTAGAGTCTCGATCATTCTCATTTGATAACAAAGAATGGGGAAACAAGGTTCAAGGTGCAAGCCACAGAACTAGGGATAAACAGACCCAGTGTATGTTCTGCTTGATTTCTCTGTGCCATGTTTTTTGCTAGAGGAGCACCTGTCTTCAGGAAATGTAGTCTATGGGAAGAGATGTATAATAACACAGGATTCTTGGAAATGGACCGAATGATGCTCCTGGCCCAGGCTGAGACTGTGCAAACCTTCCTTGAGATCTAATGCCTGCAAGGCAAACCCCAACTGAAAGAATCGTAAGTAACTGGGAGAGAATGGTATGCCATTCCTGAGCGCAAGGATCTCACATTTCCACTATAGTAGCAGCATGCTTCTCTCCTGCCCAGCAACTTCTCTGCCTGTGATTTTCTCAATATATTTATACCTGATGTGCAGCTGGGGTGGCAAAGAGTCACCTTCTCTCCCTGGCTGGCAAAAGCTTTTGCCAAGTTAATAGGAGTAACATGGAACAAAGTAGCACAGAACTTCTAGGTTTCTAAATGAAACAGGAGGAGAATTGCTGAATAGAAGACAATGTATGGAAGAGAGAAAGGAAGAAAACCATGTGATTTCCAGCAGGAAACCCATCTAACTTTTCACGGGACCCCATGGCTTTGCTACTCCTGCAGCTAACAGTGTGAAGGCACTTTCCTGATGCATTTGTCAGGGACACGGAGGAAGGCACTGTGAGGCCACAGTTTTCCAGCTGTAAGGCAGGGACATGATGATTTACACTGCTCAGGAAGCAGGCTTACATGTTACATTCCTGTAGCACTTAGCATCCTTTGGAGTGAAAAGCAGCACAGTTGGCCTGCCAGAGGTCAAGAGTGATGGTTTTTAATGTTGAGTCAGTGGAAAGAGTATGGGAAAGGCCTTTCCCAAGAATTATTTCACTTCTGGCTTCAAAAGTAGTAGACCTGCAGAGCTGTGATTCTATAATTCAGAGGGACTGTGACAGGCTTGAGAGGTGGGCCTGTGCAAACTTCACGAGGTTCAAGAAGACCAAGTGGAGGAGGGTCTTGAATATGGGCTGGGGCAATCCCAAGCACAAACAGGCTGGGCAGAGAATGGATTGAGAGCAGCCCTGATGAGAAGGACCTGGGGGTGTTGGTGGATAAGACGATTGACGCAATGTGTGCCTGCAGCCCAGAAAGACAATTGGGCTGCATCAAAAGGAGCGTGGCGGCAGGTCAAGGGAGGGGATTGTCCCCCTCTGCTCTGCTCTCGTGAGACCCCACCTGGAGCCCTGAGTACAGCTCTGGGGCCTCCAGCACAAGAAGGACACAGAAGAGGGTAGGTTTAGATTAGGTATAAGGAAGAAATTATTTACTCAGAGGGTGGTGAGGCACTGGCACAGGCTGCCCAGAGGAGCTGTGGATGCTCCATCCCTGGAGGTGTTTAAGACCAGGCAGGATGGGGCTTGGAGCAACCTGGGCTGGAGGGAGGTGTCCTGGCCCATGGCAGGGGGCTGGAATTAGATGAGCTTTAAGGTCCTTTCCAACCCAAATCATTCTATGAATTCACAGCTAGCTGTGCAGGTCCTGATTTTTGCAGCCAGGTGTGAAATGCTGAGAGGTGTGCCTGCATGTCTTATCAGGGGTGTGGAGAGGGATGTGGGTTTTGTGGTCCTTATGTTTCCTTCTCCAGAGCAATAGAGAATCCTGGAATGCTCCTGTTTCTGGCAGCTGTGATGGGCAGGAATTAAAAAGGCTGTTTTTCTGGTAAGGAGGCCAGCTAACCGTAAATTTAATAAATTTGCTGCTTACCCATCTACAATACTCTCCTGCTGCTGAGGGAACAGCTATCTCAGAGATTCCCTGGAAGGAACAGAATATTTTTTTAACTTTCCATCAAATACATTGTGAAGGAAAAACAAAAGAAAAAAAAAAAAACAAACATAAATCAGCTGTGACGTGGTGTCAGTTGTGTCTCTGTCTGTCAGCTCTGGTGACATGCTAGGCTTCCTGTCAGGATGGGACAGACAAAAGGATGTTGACTTGATGGAGGCATTTGGATGGTAAGTACACAGGGCAGAGGCAAGTCAACAAGATTTGATACACAGCCCTCAAAAGCTTGCACTCAGATTGTTGGCGTAGCTCAGACTCTAGCTGGCAGCCACAACACACACAGCTTAAAATCTAATTGAGATAGTTTGTTTAAAAAACACAACAAAACAACCAAATCTGCTTTTTTATCTGTCCAGGGTGTAACTAAGGATGTAGTTAAGTGGATCTGGAATTAAATGGCATGCTATAGATGGAAAAGCGCTAAGAAAACCATCTTGATGGTCCCGGATAGAGTTTCCTAGAAAAAAAGTCTTGTTTTCAGTGCTAAAGAACAGAAGAACTTCTGATGTGGGCACCGATGTTGGTAGCTGGACACACTGAACATGGAGCAGTTGTGCCAGAGCTAGGAGTCTCGGCACTATAAGAGCAGCAGCATCTCTTGGGATTGCCAGTAGGGCTGCAGAGAAGCGCACACAACCTCTCCTTTGCAGAGGGAAGCTGGTATCTGGCCTGTGGCTCCTGAGGTGTTGCCAGCTGCTGTGTCAGGTGCAGTCTTGTTAATTATCTCCCTGGCTGTGGAGGCCAACGGAGAGCAGTTCTTATGGGCTGCGAGCCCAGTGTTTCTCAGGAGTCATACTTCTTACAGAGATTTAACGGAGCCGCTCTGTTCTTGGCCTCTGTTTTCACGAAGGTCATCCCTAATCTTGGATGAGAGTTCGTGCACAGCCCCATCTACTAAGCTGACCTTGTGTTTAAGCTCGCCAGCCTGGCTGAACTGTGACAGGCTGACTCTGGTCATGAGGGTGGAAAGATGATGAAATAATATTCCATGGAAGTCCAAGGCAGTAGTCTCTGAGGGTGTGTTGGTTTTTGTTTTTTTTTTTTCACACCGATACAAGAAGGTGAGAAGCTGTATGTTTTGCGTAGCAAGCCTGGTTTCGGTCACTCTGCTTGCCAGAGATTTGGCTATTCCCCCAGGCACAGTCTTTGTTAAACACAGAGTATTACAGAGATGTTCACCGATTGCCAGCACAGTTCCTTAAAAGCAAAGAAAGCTGTCTTTTTTTTTTTTTTTTTTTTTTTTTCTGGTTATAGGAATCTTGCTCTCCCTTGTGGCTCCTGGTTTCGCAATAACGTTTCATGGAAGGACTGGAAGGAAAGTGTTGGCTGCCTCCAGAATTTCCCTTTGGGATCCTGTTAACTATAGAAGCCTTAGAGTCACACACAAGCAGCTTCTTCCAAGCGGCACGTGCCTAGGACCTGAAAAAGGAAGGCTAAAATGAAGCCACTGCTATACATGGTGCATATCAGGGCTGGTGTTTGTCACTGGAAGGGATCTTCTGAGTGCTGAGTTGCTGCTTGCCTGCTGCACACCCTGTCTCTCCAGAGTTGCCTGGAGCTCCTGAGGGCTACCCAGGGGCAGGGCAATAGCACGGCTGATTCCCTTCTCAACGCCTCTAATTATTTAGTGGATCTCCTTTGATCTTAAGATCACTTCGGGAAGGATGAATTGTTTCGCTGTAGATGGAAGCAGGATTATAGCCTGGACTAACAACATCCCCCATGTTTCTTCAAGGACTTTTAGCACCTTGCTTGCTGTTTTTTCTCTCCTAGGCCTTCTGATAACTGATGTTTTGCACTTAAGTCCAGAGACATTAATTTATCTGCAATTGTGGGCAGTAGAGAGGTACAGCTGCTGCTGCTGCATCCTTGTACAGGGAATCGTTGCGGCTTTTCTTCTGTGATTCTATGATGGGTACAAGATAGGTGAGAAATCTGTTTGTCTTCCTTGTAATTTAAAGCTCTCCGTGTATCTCTCTGTGTATTCAGTAAGTGTGAATGTTAACTTTTAAGAATTGTGATGTTGGCAGCAAAATCTCATTCTGAGCTTAATTATTGATAAGAGCTGTACAAGCCAACTTCTCTAGTAAGAGGCCATATAGCCTTTTCCATTTCAACTGTTAGGGTTAATATTTAACTGCTCCCCATGGGTGAAAATAGCTGTTTGCTGTAGTATGTAAAACTACATCTCTGTTCATCTGTGCTCATCTTTCCCTCTGTTAGCGAGGTGTTTTTTGGACTGCCAGAAGTCAATCTCTAGGCGAACTGCTGATTTTCATGAAGAGAGGTTGAGATGTGAAGATTGTCGGGTGCTACATGTCAACGAGGAGCAACACATCCTGGATCCGACTGTCCTGATGGCTCTACTCCAAGTGGGGTTTGAACCTCCCAAGGTTGCAGCAGGGATTCATTACCCTTGGAGTGTTTCACATGCATTGTGGCATCCGTGAAGCTTTGTTTGACCTGACAGTATGATGAGCAAAGCCTGGCTGTACTGGTGAGTTCCCAAATGACCAGGGTCCTTGTAAGGACAGTAGTGTAGAAGGCAGTTGTCTGTCCATGATGACAATTCACCCATGAGAAACATGAAATGTTTCATGGAATAAAAATTCAGATATATTAAATGCTTCCTTGAAACCAGCTGAATTTCAGGTAGTTGTGCTGTGGGGGTCACTGAGGTGATCCAACTCTGAATTCTCCAACTAGCCACAGACCCAAATTCACCCGTGTCCTGTTTCAGTGCTGTCATTTTCTGGCCACTCAGTGATCATTGTGAAGTGATGGGTCGAGAGCTCAAAAACCAGAAGTAAAAGCCCAGTTCTAGCCATGGTACTGGAGGAAACTTGTCTGAGAGCTCCAAAAGAAGAGCAGCTGGAGAGCACACGTTACTGCTATCTGTACAAGCAGCAGCTCAGAGCTCAAGTGGCTTGTTCCTGAGACAGCTTGGGAATCTGACCCGCAGGCAAGTCCGTGCAACAAGTTTGTCAGCAGTAGCGGGGTTAGTTTGGGATGCAGTTGATTCTTTTCAAAGAAGTGAAATGCCGGATTGCAGTTTTTCCAGTTGCCTCAAAGGCAGGTCAGCTTTGTTAGAGAGGGAGGGGACTGACTGCGCCCAGCCCTGCAACACGCTAGCTGAGCACTGAGCTGCCTTAAACACAAATTCCTGCTCTGTGCTGGATTTGCAAGGAGTCCAACTCCAACTTGTAGCAAAGCAGTCACAAGGTAAAACAGATGTGTATCTAGCCATCAGCTTTTCGGGGCAGGGATTGGCTTTGGATCGGAGCTACGAGCAGTCAGAGCAAGAAGAAAAGAGCAGAGATCTGCTTATGGCTATGCTTAAAATCGCCCTGTGCCCTTGGGCAGGTGGTGGCCTGAAAGCTGGTTTCTTTATCTGGGAAGTGTGGTACTCCTAATTCTCACAAAAGTTCCCACTTTAATCCCCAGATTTGAGGCGAAGAGTTTCCTTCTCACACCAGACTAACCTCACTGAGGAAAATAGAGGAAACTTCCCTTGGCTGCAGTAAAAGGTGTTTTGTTCCCCACTCGGTGTTGCCGTGAGCTTAGGGTGATAGTCGGGAGCAATGCAAGGTGGCTGTCTGGCCTGAGAAGTTGGATCTGTGTGCAAAGTGTCCGGGAACATCGGAAGGGAGGGTGTGCATGTTCTCATAGGGAAGCCCAGAGAGAAGACCAGCCCACTCCTTCCACATACCTGTGGAAAGCACTGCCTAGCAAGCACCTTTGGGCAGCAGCAGCAGAGCCTCTTGTCTCTCCCAGGCATCTCACCATGGTTTTTTTCATCAGAAAGCTTCCGATCGCTCCCAGAGCCTTCATTGGGCTTCTTGGCTTAATGTTATTTTTCCTCACCGTTACTAATTTTACCTCCTTGTTTGGCTTGGAGAAAAGGGTTTTCAGGTAAGAGCCCAGCTTCCTTGCAATACATGCTGTCTGGTAGAGTGCTTACACTCGCTTTCTCTCCCTCTCTCCTTTTACCCTGGAAGTTGCACTTCCGATCTGAGCTAGATGCCTGCTTTGCTTTAATAAACCATGTTGTGTACAGTCAGAGCACGCTGCTGGAAGCTCGCAGTCAGAAACTTTCTTCTGTTGGATCACCAGCTTCTAGTGTTTCCTCGCATAGCTGTTTAAGAAAGCAGCTTTTGTTTTACTGACTCTGTGTTTTCATAGTTTGGCACTGCATCGTATTTGCTTTTACCTGGTGGCTCCTGTAAGGACCTCATTCAGCACTAGTCCAGATTGCATTACTGGGATTGATTTGCTGGGAAACCTTTATATTTAAAGTGAGTTCTGCATTTAATTCTTCATCTAATACGAATATGCAGTGTATTGGGACACCCTTGTAGTTCAGACATGATCAAAACGTGTATTATTTCTTATACAAACAATTAAGTAAATCCCATAAGAATGGGTGTGGAGGGTATTGCAGTGTAAACCACAGTAGTATGTCTCTGTTACTGTTGTCCAGAAGCTAGCTCTTGCGTGAAAGCAGCAGATAACCGAGCCTTTCCTACCACAAACACGGCTCATTCTCGTGTTGGTGCCCTGTGCTGTGTACAGAAAACACTGCTCCCCAGCCTCCCCAGCACCCCGGGGTGGTCCCAGCTCCCCAGTGAGCTCATCTTGGGGGGGTTGCTTTTTCCCCTTGACTTCTCGGGACCAGTTCTGGGGTGGCAGGCAGGAGGGGTGAGGCTGGGAACACAGGTTCGTTCAGCACAAATGAGTTATAAAACCATTCTCCGAGTGCAGGTACCAGTTTGGAGGGGTCAGAGTATGCACAAGGGATGTGGGGAGGAAGGAGGGAAAGAGGAGGTGTAGATACGTGAAGTGAGTTGTCTTTGGTGACAAGAGCCCATCAGTGGCAGAGGTGGGACAAGAACTGCGTCTCCATGCCCAGCTTTAAGCCATTTTGCTCTGCTGTAGGCTCAGGTACTGGAAACATCCATATTTTTGAAATTCTAGATAAAACACAAGGCATGCGTGGTATGTGGTTTTCTGTTCAATTTCTGTACCTTTATATGCAACTTAAAATACAGCAAACAGCATTTTAATGGTTTTATTTCCTATTTGTTCCTGGACTCTGTAAATTGGAAAGGAAAATGACAGTAAATATCATTGTGCTTCTACAGCTGTTTGCCAGCTGGATTCTGGAGCCTGAAATTTGATGGGCTGGGTTGACCAGCTGTCCGAATTTAAAGTGCTGGTTGGGAGGCCAAGGTCTTGTGTAGGCAGAAGCCACATGGGTTTGATTGCAGGAAGCAAGGTTTTGGATATGAAGGGCCCTCATTTTTGCATTTTGCTCTCTGTTTGCCTTAGTATTTGAATTGGAAGTGTAATAAAGCTAGAATGGAATCTTTTCCTTGTAAGGCAACCCGTGTGTGGAGGGGAACGGCTTGTCATGCTGTCCCATTTCATTGTTCTCTGCCTTTTAATACTAAAATTTTAAACGTCATCTTAAAAATACAACAAAAAGTCATCCAGGGATTTAAGAATTGCCAGTACTGCCTTACGAAACTTCTCTTTACATGAGTATAAATCTTTCCTTAATTAGGTAGTATGCAGTTTAAACATGAAGCACTATCATAGAAAGCATCTGCTGTGCACTTGGCTGAAACTGGCTAAAAGAGAGGAGGTAGAGGAAGAGCCGACGAGCCATTTACCAGCATGTCTTTTCAATAGAAATGGTGTTGGAAAGGTTCAAGTATCTGATAAAAACTGATTTTTAAAAGTCTCCCTAGGCGGATAATCTCCTAGCCACTTGAATGAATGGCATACTGCTCGGAAGCTTCAGCAGCAAGCTGCTCTCTCCAGCCTGCTATCTGTAGAGTTGTGTTTTTTTCCCCGTTTATCACCTTGGAAGCAGCCCGCAGCATCACGTAACAACTGCGTCATGCAAACAAGTGCGTCATGCAAAGGGCAAACGTGGTGTGAAATCAGCCCGCTGCAACTCCACTGCTTTATCCTGAGAAGCTTTGCCATGCGTATGAGATCAGCTGCAGCATTTTTTCATCTTCCTTTTTCCTGTTCCACCCTTCAACCATGTGTAGATAAGAAGGAATGCTTGGGACAAAATCCCACTGCTTTTTGCCTGGGTTATTTTGCTGGGTTTCAGCACAGGTTGCAGGTGTCTCTTCTGTTGGCAGCTCTATAAATGGGGTTGCAGCAGGCTGGTGGCCAGTCACTAGCAGGGTTCCCTCGGGCTCTGTTTTGGGTTTGGTCCTCTCCAATGTTCTTGTAAACGATCTGGATGCAGGACTGGAATTCATGCTAAGTAAGTTTGCAGGTGATACTAAATTAGGAGCTGATGACTTCCTCAAGGGTGGAGTGGTGTTGAAGAGAGATCTTAAAAAATTAGAGGGCTGGGCAATCACCGACTACATGAAGTTTAACAAGAACAAGATTATAAAGAAAATGGTAACAATAGGACAATTTTATGGCTGTAATTTCCAATCTTGTAAGTGCAAGCTGTGTAAAAGAAGTGACATACGGTAAATAAATGAATTTCATTTCTTATCAGACTTCCCTTTCTGAATCCCCTCAGATCTTCATACTCTGATGCTGCAGCACCTGGCTCTGCTGGCGGAGAAGGTAGAGCACCAGGTGGCTGTCTCCACAATGCATCCCATGTCCTGAGCTCAGCGTCTCAGAAACACAGTCCTGCAGTGCCCTGCGGACATCGCTGGGGTGGGCTGCCTGCTGCTATTCTCTACTAGTTTGCAGTTGCTGCCAATGTGGAGGATAATTCACGAACTAAGTGCCAAAGAGGAGTATGTAGTCTCCCAGATTAGCTCGCTTTGTGTGGAAATGAACAGTGTTCGGGACAGAATGGTGCGGGAATTTGAATAACACTTTGGTGTGGCAAATATGTAAATGAAATTGAATTCAGGCAGCATCCTGCAGAGAAGGATGTGTTGTGTTGCTTCCCTGCAGAAATGCAGTTGCAGGTTTGCTCTGAAGTGCGAAGTCAAGAGCAAAAGAAATGTGCTGGAAGCTGCTGAGCGTTAAGTGCTAAGTGTGTGTGATGTGTCTGCTTTTTCTTTGCTTACATTCAGGAAGTTCAGTATTTTCCAACGTGCCCCAGGTATGCTACAAGTGGACACCCACGAGCAACAAGGTTCAGACTATGCCAGTAATGGGAACGCAAGCGGAATCTCAGAGGTGGTTTTGGAGAGAAACGCTACAAGGCTTGAACAAGGTACAGCTGGGAGGACACCAAGCTGGGAAGAAGAGGAGCAGAAGAAAACAGTGAGACCACTTCCTGGGGCAGAGGAAGCCAAGGAGAAGGTAACTGTGAAACCACCGCCTGAGGTGGAGGGAATCAAGAGTACAACAGTGGAAACAACCCCTAGGGTGGAGGGAAACAAGGAGAAAACAGCAGCAAGACTGGCTCCAGGGGCAGAGGAAGCCATGCAGAAAGTGACTGTGAAACCACCCCCCGAGGTGCAGGAAATAAAGAGTAAAATGGTGGAAACAACCACTAGAGTGGAGGGAAACAAGGAGAAAATAGCAGCAAGGCTGGCTCCAGGGGCAGAGGAAGCCGAGGAAAAGACAACAGTGAAACCACTTCCCAAGGTGGAGAAAGCCAAGGAGATGACTACCATGAAACCAGCCCCTAAGGTGGAGGAAAACAAGGAGAAAACAGTGGTGAGACAAACCCCAGGGGTAAAGGAAGGGGTAAATGAAAAGACAACACCAAAATCACTTCCCAGGGTAGAGGGAGCCAAAGAGAAGACAACAGTGAAACCGTCCTCTGGGGTGAAGGTAGCTCATGAAAACAACACAACTGAAGACAAAACAACGGCCAAAGAACCTTCTCTGTCAGTGAAAACCATAAGACCTGTGACTCGGGCTGCTGCAGTGACAGAAAAGAAGAGACTGAGGGCTGCTGACTTCAAGTCTGAGCCACAGTGGGATTTCGAGGATGAGTACCTGCTGGACAGCTCACCTCCACCAGCGGTAAGCGTGATGGCCGTGTGTGTTTGTCCCTGTTGACCTCCTTATCCGGGAAATATCTCTCCTCCTAGGTGTGCTACAAGGTGATCCTGCTCTTAGGTGCCTTGCTCTATTGCACAGGCACACAGTGCATGCAGCTCACGTGTAGCACGCCTGCTAAGTGCCATTACAGCTGGTGTTGTTATTCCTGTGGGCAGGTGGTCAGTGCCTCGCACTAAATCGCAGTCCTAATACAGGCATCACCTGGTCTGTTGGGAAACCGAACGTCTGCATTCTTGCAAAGACTTGGCTTTACAATCCCCATGTTTGCCTTCATCTCTGTTCAATGCAGCCCAGCTGAAAAACAAACGAACAAACACAGGAAAAAAAAACCCACAGGGTCATGGGGAGGAACAGGAGCAGGAACACTTCTGTGTACCTGCTTACCCAAGTACATATTTATCAAAGCAAATCAAAGTTTGGGCAGCAGGGGGGATCGTGTCGTGTTTGCGCTGTGCTGTAAAGGAGGATGCTGAGGAGGGTCTCACAGGAATGGAGGCTTTGGTAGTTGCTTGTGTCAAAGTCAAAATAAGGTCAAAGAAAAAGCATTAGATGATGCGTGATAAGCATTTGCGTGCCTGCTCTGGAGGCAGTAGGGTGGAGACTTTCATTTTTTTGAGGTTTTTATTGGTACTGGTAAAAATTAAACTACGCGTGGGTGTGCCCCATTGGAGTACTGACGGTTAAAAAATAACTTTTTTTTTTTACTTGTTTATATTAAGGAATATGGGAGTCTTTACCAGCTGCTGGGGATTCACCTTTTCCACCCCGTATGTAGAGCAGGCAGGTTCTTTACCCACTTGGAGCTCCTCAGACTCAGATCGTGCCAGTCTGTTGGGTTGCTGCTTAGGATTTCCTTGCTGTGCATGCAACCATCATCACAGCAGAACAAATCATAAGAGATCTCTTATTAAACAGGTCTTGGTTTTTTGTTTGTCAAATAGGAACAGCTGAAGGCCTGGTCAGCACAAGAAAAATATGTTGGTAAAGATGGGAATCTCAAACAATAGAGTTGTACCCGTCAAAGCAGTAGCGCTTGCACAGCTACAGCTTCTAAGTTTTCAAACAGATCTTGTTTGCTGGGAGTCTTGTTCTGTTGGTTAATTCTCGTGTCTCCCTCTGATTGCCCATGTAGGTCGTGTTACAGATAGCATCTTCTGAAATGGTAAGTCTAGTGCCAACCACCTGGCTGTCTCAAAAGCCATGGAATCTGAAAGCAAGTGTTTTTCTTTTCCGTTCCACACTGAACTCGTATTCTGACCGTATTTTTGACCTTTCCTCTAGCTCCTTCCCGAGCTCCTTTTTGAAGCTATCGGTGTAAGGAACTAAGAAACTAATTTTAAATTAAATTTGAGCATCTCAAAATTCCTTGAATTGGGAACGGTATAAGTCATGAACTGTAGCAAAGTCCTCGGCAAGCAGGCAGAAACTGGTTGTGGGTGTGTAATACTATCTCTGTTCCCCATTTTATGCTGGTAGCTCATGATAAAGCCTACTCAGGTTTCCTTGGCACCCCTGTCACTGGGCAGGCAGGCAGACATCTATGGAGTGTGGGGATGGTGTTTGTGCCTGGGTGGAAGAGGCCGTTACTGCTTGTGTGCTCAGGGAGGAGGGAGGGTGTAGGCAGGTGAGGAGAACATGGGAAACCCCTGTTCTAGCTCTGTGCTCTCAGACGAGCCATTTACCTTTTTGAGGTCTTAATGCTGCAGTCTTTTACAATTGTCATATATCATGCTGCTGGCATTAAGGGCCAGGGTTGCTTCAGGAGTCTTCCAGGGCTGCAGGCACCATGCTGTTCTGCTCAGACCTCTCCCAGGGGAGCAGGGGCTGCTCCTGAAAAAGTTAATCCTGTTCCCCAACCTCAGGGTGCCCAGGATGCCCTGGGAGACGTACAGAGAGCAGAGGTAGCTGAGCTGGGCTGATGAAAGATCCTGGGACAAGCATTACTGCTTCGGAGTTTTCTTTCTGAGCTCTCTCTCCCTTGTGGCATCTTTCTGTGGTGCCATTTGCCCCTTTTTGGCAGTGAGTGCTATTCTTTTGCTGACAGGGTGTGCGTTGAACCAATTGAGAGGAGAAGCTGGCCCTTCTGTTACCCAAAGATCCGTGATTCTGTTAAATGCAAGGCTTGGCTGTTAAACCCTTGAGCTCGCATTCTGGCCCAGCCTTGCAGAGACACAGCAGATGGGCCTGGCAGACGATCAAGTCTGCAGAGCAGGATGTGCATCTTTGTTCCTGGTCTCTCCTGGGCTTGAGCCACCCAAAATACAAATTGGAGTGGGTGAAATAGGAGGCTGAGTGTGTACACACGATCAGACAATCCCTTACCCCTCCTGCCCAGCGTTACTGCACTGCACGCAGCGAGGTTAGGTCACCAGGATCCTGCTGCTGGCTCCCAGATGCTCCCGTCCTCCCCAGTGAGCCGCAGAGCACGTGCGCCCATCGCAGAAGTGCAGAGCAGGAGCTGGCAGAGAAACGTGAGACGACAGCTTACAGCGAGAAGCTGAGAGCGTTTTCTGCTGTAAGCAGGGCTGCAGGCCATCTGGGCATGCAGAACGGCTGACGGAGTGTGAAAAACGCTTCCACAATAGTGGGAAGAGGAGGAAATACATGCGGAAGGGTCTTTAGTGAGGATTTGGATCTAGGCATCCCGCACAGAGTCTTGCTCCCAAACCTGATCTCTAACTCTGGGAGAGAGGGGGTAACTGGAAGTACTCCAGCTTGCTTGGTTTCCTTCCTTCTGGTGTTAGCTATCCCTCCAGCCTAGCTGTAGAGGCACAAGGAGCAGGCCTTGGACAGTATCAAGTACAGTGTGAGCCAGCAGGGAACATCCTCGTCTCTGGACGTGAAACACGCTGCAAATGAAACGACGCCAACATCAAACCCTCCACAGTGTTCTTCTCATTGCACTGCTGTGGTGACAGGCCCAATGTCACTGTCACCTCCAGCACGGAGCCCGGCTCAGCTGTGGCGTGCACCACGAGGCTCTGGCAATGTCTGGTCATTGCTAGGGGATTGAGGTGGACACACAGCTCCACTCAGTCTTCTCATTTGTCTTTTGGTAGTACGTATTTGGATTTGGGGAAGGTGTCTAAGAGCCCAAACTGACTCCATGGAAAATCCACAGAAGTGGACTCGAGCTCTCCATCTGCACATGCAGGCTAACACTTACCAGCTGCACTGAGCCTGCTCTTGTTGAGAGAATAAACTGACTTGGATTCCCTTATCAGCTGTGTGCTGCCCTGTGATTGCTTTATGACATTGAGCAAGTTGTTTCCATGCTTTTTCTTACCTGTCGAGGGAGTGATAATGGTGACCTGATCCCCCATGTTTGCCAGTGAGCGTGGATTCGTGTGTTGCCTGGGGCCAGGGCCCTGTGAGCTGCATTGCTGGCCTTATCTGCTGTATTCAGGTTAGACCCATTACAGGTGTTTTTTTGCATCAGGTAGAGAGGTCCAAAGCTGTTAAAAACATGTGAGCGTTGCAGGTCTGTTGTTCTGTAGGGGAAAGTCCCAGAGACCTGCAGTAATTCTGTCTTACCTGTCGGTGATTTTCCATCAGCTAATTGTTGATCTAATGCTGAAATTGTTAATCATGCTCACAGTGATGGGGACGCTGGGGGGGATGGATTATGAACCACTGGAGCTTCTCTGGTTCTTTCCAGTATTGTCTCACACAGAGACACATGCGCTGGCACTCAGACAGGTTTATCAGCTCGCTGCTAATCAGCCCTTATTATTTCTTCTTGTTTTTCTAGACCTGCTCCGAATCAGTGAAGGCCAAGGCTGCCAAGTCGGACTGGCTGCGAGATCTTTTCCTGCCTAACATCATGCTTTTCACTGACAAGAGATACTTCAACAACAGCGAGTGGGACCGCCTGGAGCACTTTCCACCTCCCTTTGGCTTCATGGAGCTCAATTACTCACGTGAGTCCCTCGGGGCACGCCAGGGTGGGATCACCAAACTTCCCACAGGAACTGTATGCCAAATAGCTGCCGGCTGGCAGTATCTCCCTGTCAAAGGGGAGATCCGCCCTTAGGCTGGGCGGATCTTGTGGGGGAAAACATGGTGGGTCCATCCCCGAGGCTCTTGAAGCTAACTCTCCACCATGTTTTGCTTCACAGTGGTGAAAGAGGTCATGTCATTGCTGCCCCCACATCCCCACCAGCAGCTGCTCCTGGCCAACAGCAGCAGAAACGTGTCAGCGTGCATTAGCTGTGCTGTTGTGGGGAATGGAGGAATACTGAATAACTCTGGAATGGGTCAGGAGATTGACTCCCATGACTACGTGTTCCGGTAAGGCAATCTGATTGTTGCTCCCTTATAAGATACACAGCCTGTTCTGGCTAGCAGGTAATTGCACTGACTCTGAAGTGCCAAAATGGTGGCAGGAAAAGGTGAAAAATCAAAAAGATTTTTCTCTTTTCCTGTTACAAACATGGTGCTGAGGTTTTGCAAGGTCATCTGCTAACTCTGCTCCTCTGTTTATTTCCTTGGCCAGGGTGAGTGGGGCTGTAATCAAAGGTTATGAAAAAGATGTCGGAACAAAAACCTCCTTTTATGGATTCACAGCCTACTCCCTCGTGTCCTCTCTTCAGATCTTGGGACACAAAGGGTTCAACAAGATTCCGTGGGGAAAAGTAAGTCCGGTCCATGCTGTTTGCTTGCACAGCTTTGACAGGATGCTGTTAGTCTGTGGCCTTCAGGTCTGATCTTTCTATGCAAGATGAGCAAAGGGGCTGAGCTAATAATCCTTTACGTTACCCTTAGCGAGAGAACCTGCATCAACTTGGCTTGAGAGTAAATCTTCACAGTGGCACATTGTTTTAGTCCTACCCCAGCCCTTTAGGATAGATGAGAATAGTTCACTTGGAAGGGACCTACAGAGATCAAGTCTACTGCCTGACCACTTCAGGGCTAACAAAAGTTAACGTTATTAAGGGCATTATCCAAATACTTACTGAACATTGACAGGCATCAGTCATCAACCACCTCGCTAGGAAGCCTGTTCCATCATTTGACCTCCCTCACAAACTTTTGGCATGTTGAAGTAGCTATACCTCAAATATCCTCTCCATTCTGCTTCTGTGGAATAATTAAACAGTTAGAGGTGGATGCCTGAAAAACTCCTAGGTGCCCGCTTGCTTTTTGGTGTTAAAGGGCGTCTCTCTCCTGTGCTGTTCATTAATGCTCACTATTTTTCTTAGCATATCAGATACATCCACTTCCTGGAGGGAGCTAGAGACTATGAGTGGCTGAAGGCTCTTCTGCTGAACAAGGACATCAGGAAAGGATTCCTGAACCACTATGGGTAAAACAAATTGGCCCCAGCTCTACACCCTTCAGCATGGAGCTCTCTGCCCTACCATCTTCCTCTCCATGGTGCTCAGTCCTGTTGAGATGCAGGCCAGGGTCAAGCTGGGTTAAACCCTCCCTCCTTTTCCAGATTTATCTGGAGAAATGTCTTATTTCCTCCCCAGCTACGAGCACTGCTGTAACCAATATATCTCCTTAGAAATAGCTGCATTTAGAGATGTGTGGCTTGAGCTCAGAGAAAGCTCTGTGGATGAATGCATGCTGTTGCTAGATTTGGTGTCTGTACATGGTCCCACTCATGGATGGAGGCCTGATTTCACCAAGTCTTGTCTATACACATGCATATTTTAGGTATTTGTTTCCTGTTGTTGCTTCTCCTCTTGGGTCTCTTCCTCCACAGGCTGTGGAGGCTTTGCCATCTAAGAAATGTTGCAGAATAACTTAAGAGTGTTTGTGATTCTTCTCTCATCACTGAATGCATCAGGACTGATGCTTTTCAGCCAGGATGAAATACAGAAGCTTGTCCTGAATCTCCATATTCCTGTCCCTAGGCAAAGGCCCCGGGACAGATTCGATGACGATTTCACGTTGGACAAATACCTGGTAGTTCACCCAGACTTCCTCAGATACATGAAAAACAGGTGAGCTGGGTACTGTGTGCTTGCTGGCCAGCACCAGCTCTCTCTGGGTTCTCTCTTCCCAGCCTTCTCTCTTCTCTCTTGTAACTGCAGTTTAGCCACACCAGCAGACTGGGGGGGGGGGGGTCTTCAGCAGCGTGCCAAGTGCTCTGTGGAATTGCAGGGGCATGGTAGTTGTGGGCAGATCTACAAACATCTCATCTATGAGCTGGAGAAACAAGAGCTGTTAGACAATTTGGCTTTCTGCATCCGAAAGAGGTCCCGGGCAAGTGTCAATGTTAGGTGTGGGCAGAGCATTGCTCAAGTGCCAGAGTAGTTGATGTAGTTCAGGACCAGCCTTTCACGTTCCCCATTGCTCAGCACCTTGGAGGAAGGCTCTGTAACAGTCCTGCTGTGCTTTGATTGTGTTTACCCTTTGGTCTCCTTGAGCGCTGCGTTACGCCTTCTCAATAGATAGCACACGCAGTGCCAGATGGTTTGCACTCCCCTGCTTGTCCTGCTGTCTCCCCTCTGACTTGGGTCCTTTCCAAGGCTAAGAGGGCTCAAATGCTATTTTTTTTTTGACTTCTACCTTCTTAACAACTGCTGGCACAAAACATGGCAGCTCATAGTGGGTTTTGTGACCCTCCTTCTGCAGAGCAGGACTCGGTGCAGGTTTGCAGATTTCAGCGGAAGGATGGGAGCATTCTGGGCTGGCCTTGTGCTTTACAGCACTACCCACACATGAGCACATTCGTGGCTTATCTGAAATGCTCAGCATGGCCACGGGCTGCTGCAAGGAGGGAAAATGCCACATGAGCCAAGGAGGATAAGCCATTCCCAGCTTGAACCACCACATCCAGCAACCGCTCCATGCTTTCTTCTCTTCTGCTGCAGGTTTTTAAAATCTGAAAGTCTGAAAAAAAATTACTGGCGGCTGTACAGACCTACAACAGGAGCATTCCTGCTGCTGACAGCCCTCCACCTCTGTGACCGGGTAAGGGCATGAAGATTCTTGTGCACAGCCCCATCTGGAAGCAGGGACAGGATAACGGGGCAGAGCATGGCTGGCCCCAACCCTGACTGCCCTCTGCCTGCAGGGTGTATGGCTTCTGGTCAGCTGGGAGGGAACAAATTAAGGACAAGAGAAACAACCCTGGTACAGTTCACAGGGCCTGAGGGCTGTCATGCTTCCCAGGGAGTCATTTGAGAAGAGATCATGCTCCCTGCAGACTCTTCTCACAGTCTGGTCCATCTTGGATGCCCGTGTAAGGCCACTGGGAGGCAGCCCTGACTTGCAGCCCCCACCCTGTTTGGGAACTGTGTAGGATTTTCATTTAGCTCCCTCTGTTCTTGGTATCTCTTCCCACTGAGCCCTCCGTCTTTCCCAGGTGAGTGCCTATGGCTACATCACGGAAGGTCACGAGAAGTACTCGGACCACTACTACGACAAGGAGTGGAAACGTCTGGTCTTCTACATTAACCATGACTTCAACCTGGAGAAGCGGGTGTGGAAAAAGCTTCACGATGAGAATATCATTAAGCTCTACCAGAGATCCTGATTCCCAAGTGCCATTGCCTGGGAAATCTCAACACCACCTCAAGAAGACCTCCAGATGAGTAAGAGGACCACCAGAGCCAGGGTTAGCTCTGGACTTCCAGGCACGGTTTCATCCCCACAAAGATATTTCCCTCCCTTGGTACTTTTATTCTCTCACAACACTTCAAAAAATGTGCAAATTCTACAGATGAGTTGAACAGCAGCAAAAAAAATGCCACCAAAGAAGTCCCAACTGACCAGGCTGCCACCGCTGTGGGTGGTGGCAGGTGCTCTGGTGTCGGGAGGGAAGAATCCAGGGTGAATCCAAGTAGCATCCAGGCTTTCCCTGTGCAAGGAGATGGTCCTCAGGCTGGGGCCAGTTTTGTTCTGGTTGGGTTCTCCCTGCTGGTGGTGCCCCTCTTGGAGCCGGGTGCCTCGTCTAAGGAGGCTCCCATGGAGGTGGGCACACAGAGCTTGTCTCAGGAGGCTGCCTTTTGTCCTGGAGGTGCTGCTGTCACTCCACTCGCTGTAGAGATAAAGGAGGGACTGGACACTTGGCTACCAGATGGCTTATTTGAGAGAGGATGAGACTTCTGCGCCCAAGTGTGGTTTCACTGTGACACCTCCAAAGGAGCATTGTGACATCTGGGGTCCAGTCGCTGCCCTGGGCCCCGCTCAGCAGCAGCACAAGGGAAGGCAAACAATCCCCGTAGCGCAGCAGATGCCAGAAGTCGTGCCTCCTGCTGTGGGGCTCCCCTGGCTGCAGATCCTGTTTAACGGTCCCAGGGTGCCAAGCCAGTGCCTGGCTTTGGCACACGCGGCTCCTAGCTCTGCCAGGAGCACTGTGCCTGCCTCCTGCCAGGGGAGGTACGAGCTCTGCATCCCCAGGGATGGATGTTCTGCTGCTGCTGGTGGGAGTGCCTGCCCGCATCGTGCTGGGAGAGGCATGGTCGCAGCCAGCAAGCCTTCAGAGAACTGGCCTTCTGAATGTGGTTTTATAAGCAAAATAAACGACACTACTTTAGCCAACCCTGTGGCCTGTAGTTATTTAGTGGGCATCCGAAGCAGCTGAGGTAGCTGGTAATGAAGCCAGGAAAGGGAGGGAGAGGAAGAGGCAGGGCTGAGTGGTAATGAAACACCTTCGTCTGCAGGTGTTGTGCCACCTATGTGGACACAGCTGAGCACTCTCCACTTGCACACCCTGCTCTTGTAGGGTGGGGATGAGAGCTGGCCAAATGCCTCCCTGAGAACATGGGTAAGCACCTGGAGAGCCTGTCTTTGCCCCAGCAGCGGCTCTCTGGGTATATCAGATGCTGGAAATGAGATCATGGGGGCTGGATATTTTCCCTGTGACACACAGAAGAAAAGGCACTTGAAGTGTCCGGCCAGGCTCAGCACCCCTCCCTGCACCCAGCAGGCTCTGGGCTGGGGATAGCCACACACCCACCGCCTGCTCCCAGCTGACCTGCTCTGCCTGCAAGAGGTTTTCCTTTTGCCCAGCATTTCTCGTGGGTGCTGCAGCATCTCCAGGGCTCCGAGGGAGGCATTTCAGCATGGACTGTCAGCGGGGTTTGTCCCGACTGATTTCCTTTGTCTCTTTATTGCTTGTGCTGTGGAGAGGCCAAGCGGTTTCTCATGAGTAAGCGTGTTTGCAAAGGACAGCCCCCTACCCCCACCGATAACCTAAATGACGAATTCAGCTTATCTGGGTGAGGGTGTTGCCAAGGTTGCCGTGTAGTTACCCGAAATTCAACATGACTCTGTTGGGAATAACTTGTAGCCCTGTGTGAGCTCCAGACCCGTGGGGAGCCATCATGGGATTTGGGGCAGACCCCAAATCATTCCCAGGCAGCAGACAGCCTCCCATAAAGGGACACCCCAATGGGGACTGGCCACCTTCCAGGGCCAACCGAGGCAGCCTCCTGCTGCACCCAGGAGCTCGGGGCTCAGCGGGACATCTCTGTCCCCTGCAGCGGCCGGGCCACCCATGGCTGTGGGTGGGCAGCGAGGTGGCTTTGTTCCTTGCCCATGCACCGGGGCCATGCCGAATTGCTGTGGGTTGCTTAGTGACCACCTCCAAGCGGCTATTCTTCCCGTCTGAATAGGGCTTTTCTCCTCCCAAGAAGTTGGAAGAAGTTTCTGTTAAACTCCTCCCTTCCCCCCTCTTCTTCTTTTGTTTCCCTCTCTTCTGGGAAACGGGACAGGGCTGAGCAAGGGGACTGTGGTGGGCAAGGAGGCCAGGATCTGGGGACCAGCTGGCAGCTCCCAGCCCACGTTGTCCCCCCAGTGCCCGGCTCCTCTGTGGCTGAGATGTCCCAGAATCAAGGGAAGGAAATTTCCTGGCGTCTTCCCCACCAGCAGAGCCCGTTCCCTCCAGGCTCTGCTCCTGGGATGGAGCCAGCTCCGTGGAGGGTTTGGAGCCCTGTGGTTTGGTGTGTACCCCAGGGGGAAAGCGGCGATGCTGAGCTGTGCCAGTGCATCCCCAGCCTCCCTAGCACAGCTAAACGGAGCCGCAGGGATGTCCAAGGACAGTGCCGTGGTGCAGGGCCACCCAGCTGTCCCCAGCCGTGTCCCAGCGGCATTGTCCCAGTGCCACCAGGTGGCAGCTCCTGTTCAGGGACCCGCCAGCACACTGCTGTGTCCCAGATGTCCAGGTCTGGTGGCCAAGTGCCCTGCAGCTGCCCGCGCTGTGCCAGGCTGCTGTCCCTGGGTGTCCCAAGCTTTTTAACTCCTGCCTGCCCCTGGGGTTATGGGCTGGAGCTCCTTCAGGTACTTGGGGATGTGTAGAAGCGATTTGGTGGCTTCGAGTGCCACCCAGCTGCAGAGGATGTGCCAAGGTGCGGCTTGGCTTGTGCAACGTGGCACGGTGCTGGAGGCAGCGCGAGCGGAGGGACCGTCAGCAGGATGAGGTCTGTCCTGGGAGATGTCCCAGCACGGCAGCGCTTCCTCGGGTACTAACACAGCACCCAGTGCTCCTCCTGGGGTGCGGGCACAGCACCCAGTGCTCCTCCCTGGGTATGAACACAGCACCCCGTGCTTCTCCTGGGGTGCGGACATAGCATCTGGTGCCAGCCGGTGGCAGCACCTGCTCCCCTCTGCCAGCCAGGAGCTCCAGAGTCTGTAGGATTTAAAGCGGGATGTCAAGCCTCTGATTTGGAGGAGAAATACAGAGCTGGGCATCAGTGTACCCAGAAGCTGCTGTAGCATCTCCCCAGCTTTTTGGGGAAGCGTAATTGGGAGAACCACGAGGTAAGTATAGCAGTGCCCTACACCTCCCTGGGTTCCCCAGGAGTTAACAGCCTCTGGATGCTCCCAGCAGGGCTGCGAGAGACAAGTCTTAGAGGAGCAGCTGAGGGAGCTGGGATTGTTCAGTCTGGGAAAGAGAAGGCTCGGGGCGACCTTATCGCACTCTACAGGTACCTCAAAGGAGGCTGTAGCGAGGTGGGGGCTGGTCTGTTCTCCCACGTGCCTGGTGACAGGACGAGGGGGAATGGGGTAAAGTTGCGCCAGGGGAGGTTTAGGTTGGATGTTAGGAAGAACTTCTTTTCCGAAAGGGTTGTTAGGCACTGGAATGGGCTGCCCAGGGAAGTGGTGGAGTCACCATCCCTGGAGGTCTTTAAAAGACGTTTAGATGTAGAACTTAGGGATATGGTTTAGCGGAGGACCTGTCAGCGTTAGGTCAGAGGTTGGACTTGGTGATCTTGGAGGTCTCTAGATGATTCTGTGGTTCTGTGAAATCTTCTCACTTGCAGTGCCACATTCCTGGCAGGGCCTCGAATCGTTTGTTTGGTTTCCTCACTGTCCTTTTCATGGCGTGACGCCTCACCTGTCCCCAGCAGAAGCAGGAGCCGTGACCGACCGCGTGCTTGCGGGCACGTCACTGCCAGGCTGGGGACTGGCAGGAGGAGGCAGGTCGGGGTTCCTGGCCCGTGCCAACCACCCCATGTCTCTCTCCCCTGGCACTGCTGCATGTGCCACACGGGGCTCCACAACAGCCAGATGCCACGGTGGCACAGCCACATTGTCACTCCCATCCCTCTATTCTCAAGCAAGAAACCCCGAGCCGCAACGTGAGCTGGACACCGCTGGACAACAGCATGCAGCATCCCAGCATGGAACGGGCGCTCCTAGGCAGCACAAACACCCCTGTGCCGGTGACTTGCGGGATGGATTTTTAATATATTTATTTATATTACCCAAGAGGAGAGATGATTTTGGGGCAGGCCCTGCGTGCGCAGCGGCGAGGCCTGCACCCTCCTCACCTCGCAGCCCTGCGTTCCCTCCTGCGTCAGGGATGTGGCAGCAGGGAAATGCAGTCAGACGAGAAAAACTCTTGATAACAGGGGAGGGCGACCAAGATAAAGGAGCAGCCCGTGGCTTTGTTCTGCACACAAGTACCAGATGACCTCCAGGCTGTTCCCTTCCAGCGAACCCTGACCTCCAGGTGGGTGTTGGAGCAGGACCCCGTGGGCAAACAGCTCCTGGGGACGCAGCAGGCCCTGGTTCCAAGGGTTTCCTCTTCCAGGCTGGGCACTGTGGGGTTTCCCCAGCCTGTCCAGACCCTCAGGCAGCAAACCCCAGGTGCTGGGGCCTGGGAACATGCCAGGCTCCCTCCATCCCTCCTAAAGCTGTGTTTGCAGCCGCAGCACGGGGGGACTATGCAGGCAGACGAGGTGCCAGCAGCATTGCATGCTCAGAGACTGCATCCCCTGTCCCCAGCTGTGTCCTTACAGCACAGGGCTGGCCAGACCCTCAGGACTGTTTGAGCAAACCTTGGGGCTGTTTGGCCTGCAGACAACTGGGCAGGATCAATCCAGGCTTGCCCTGCCCAGCCTGGAGCTCTCAAGGTAGCGGTTGGGGTTGTGCCACCCAAATTTCTCAGAGGTGTTTTCCAGCTCCGAGCCCCTCCAGGCCATAACCCAGAGCCTCAGCGGTTGCCTCATGCCCTGCAGAGACCTTCGGACTGTGTGCTGGGCTTATCTCCGTCCCGGTCAATGGTCCGGGGCTGACCGGCAGTGCCGCCATGCACAGGAGGCTCTGTGATAAGAGCGGGGCCGAGCCCAGCGGTGCGGCAGCAGCTACTGGCACAAGTCACCATGAGCCATGGTGCTGTCCAGCCTGCCACCCCGTGGGTGGCTTGTCCCCACGATGTTCCTGCTTTTGTAGGGAGTAGGAGGGGACTAAGGGCCTGTTTGCCCAGTGGGCTGGATCCTGCTGGTTTTGCCACAACGGTGGACCCCATCGGCTCGGTCCTCCCTTGAGCTGCATCCCAATCTTTCCGTACTGTCCATGTGGGGATGTGCCCTGGGGAAGGACTCCCCCATTCCTCGAGCAGCCTTTTGGGGTGTGAGGCAGAAAGGCAGAGCCCATCGCTCGGAGCCGCAGTCACCACGGGGTGGTGCTGAGCACAGCGCTGAGCATCCCCAGTCCTGTAGCTGCACTGTGCTCCGCGTGCCCACGCACGCTCCGTGCACTCACTTCTCCCCCAAAACCCCACGAGGACCAGCAGGGAGCACCCGGGGTGCCACAGAAGTGGGCATTTTGCCTGAGCCTGGCTCTGCGGGGACTTGGCACAAGGAGTTTTGGCCGAGCCGTGCTCCCACCCCGCCGGGAAGGGGCCGTGCGTCAGCCTCCCGAGACATCTGCTGACCGGTTCGTGGTTATGCAACCACCTCGTCCCCGCGAGCAGCCATATGGCCCCGCGTTCCCTGGCGGGGCTGACGCTGCAACGCTTTTCTAAGGTCCATGCTTTCAATTTCAGGGAAATTTCCCATTAACAGATATATTTTTGGCACTTTGTTAAATGTATCTTTGACCTGTGCTGGACAAACTAGGAGGTATGAATCCTCTAGGAGATTTTTGGAGATCACTTTCTCCCAGCTGGGCAGTTTGTCGCGGCAAAGACCCCAAGGCTTTCCTCCACCAACAGCCAAATGGTGTGAATCGTTCTCGTTTTCCTCCCGCTCTCTCTAGCGATGTGGATGGCTCGGGTTTTGTTTCCAAGGGTAATTACTGGGATTAAAAGCCCAGGCTAAAAATGATACATGCTGACTGTCATTGTAATTTCTTTTGTGTTCTTTTCCTAATCTTTATTTGGCAACTATCACCCTAAAAGGTTTTCACACTTATTCAACTTCTAAATAGGCGCTGCTTAATTTTGGGGCGTGGGCCAAAACGTATTGTAGCATGAAACAAGTAGAGCAGATGAAGAACTGCATCTCTTTTTCACCCCCTAATGGAAAAAAAAAAAAAAAGAATTTAAAAAAAAAACAGTAAACGTGTCACCCCGTGTGTCATGGAAACAGAGAGCTGGGCAGGAAAGCAGCTCCTCCACCCCACGGGGCAAAGGCACCAACGCTGCTGCTCACCAGGGTTTGCATTTTGGGGCCACAAACGTCTCCACATGCCAAATCCTGGACTTTCCCCAGGGCCACTCACGGGGGAGCTTTGCACCTCTGGGGCTGTGCTAGCTCCCCCATGACTTACTGGAGCAGTTGGTAATAATTAGCCATGATTAACGAAGAGCCTAGAGCACATGAGCTGAGGGATGGGGTCACGAGGAATGAATCTCACGGTGCACGGAGGGGCACGGGGCCAGCATGGTGCCCTCCTGTTCTGGGGGCTGGAATCCCCCCGGGGACCAGGGCTGGCAGCTGGGGGACCTGCGGAGCTGCGTCCCCCTGGCTGGGGTTTTGGGACAGCCGTGCTTCCCCCACCAGCCCCAGCAGAGGGTCACCCCCTGGTGTGGTGCAGCTGAAGACCCCTGGGGTCTCTGCGGCTCAGCCTTAGCCCTGAGACCACTCAGCAGCTTCCGATTCCTCTCAATTATTGCTCTGATACTAATTGTGGCCCTAAAGCTGACTTTTGGCTAGGAGGGGATTTGTAGGAAGAAAACAAAAAAGCCAAAAAGAGACCGAAGAAGGGTAGTTTGAAGGGATTTTTGCATTTAGTTTTCTTTGAACCAGCAGCGTCGCTGGAAGCGTGGCTGTGTGGGTAGGAATGGAGGTGGGGGGCCTGGATCTGGGGGGGGATGAGAAATGTTGGGGAAAATGCACCAGCCGGGGGTTGGGGAGGGGGCTGCAGGTGCTGGGGGGATGCGTTGTGAGTGTCTGGAGAGCCGTGGGGTTGGATGGAGCAGGGCTCGCTGCTGCTGCTCCCCGAGGGTGGTGGCTTCCTAAAACCCCCCTCCTTCCCCCCAAATCACTGCAGCTCATTTAAGATGCCTGTTTTCCCAGCTGAATCCCTTCCCCCAGTGTGAAAACATTTGGGTGTTTCCCTTAGTTTTCAGGTTTGTTTTCTTTCTTTCAATGAATTTAGTTAAACTTTTCTCGAAATGCTCTTTCAAGAACAAAACAGAAGCGCTTTCCCTCAGAAAACACCCAAAAGCTTCGTTCACGCTTCCCTCCTGCCCTCCCCTCGCCAGCCCAAACTCGAACTCAGCACAAATTTATGAATTTGTGTTGGTTGCTGTGAAACTGGGGAATTCCGTGGGGAATCATTTCTTCTTCTGCAAAAGCCTGCAGGTCCCAGCAGCAGCTTTCCCCGAGCAGCCCCACCGGCGCTCAGGCAGCTTTGTCTTTTTCCCCATTTCACCCCAAATTTGCTCCTGCAGTGGGATTTTTTTGTGGATCCTTGCACGTACGTGCTTCAGAGCTGTATCGGGCACCGGCGGATGGAGCCTGAGCTTTCTGATCTGCCACAACAACCCCAACCCCGTGGGGTCCCCAGGCGCTGGCGTGGGCTGTGTGGGAGTGCAGGGCTGGAGGCTAAGGAGAAAGTTACAAAAAAAAAAAAATGGGAAAAGGGGAGAGAAGCTCTGCTTTGTGAGCTGTAAGTGGGTGGCACGAAAGGGAGGGAAAAAAAAAAAAGAAGAAGAAAAAAAAAGCTCATTTCTCCGCTGGTCTGAGTAAATGTTTAATCCCCGGCTCGGAGCAAAAGCAGCTCAAAAGTGCGTTTTTTCTCAGCAAGCCCGAACCAGTCAGCCCGGTGCCTCCTCCCTCCGCTCGCTCTCTCCCTCCCACCGCTCCCCGGGGACATCCGAGGAGCGCTCCGAGGTGCAGCGGGGCCAGGAGGGAGCCAGCCCGAGCCTCTGCCCCAGCGGGTGGGCAGCGAGGGCGGCCGGGGGGCTCGGCTCCACGCGGGGCTCGGCTCCACGCGGGGCTCACGCGTCGCCTTCGCTCAAGCGCCGGGATGGGGTCCCCGCACTGGAAACGTCTCTGCCTCTTGCTGCTGGCGGCTTTTTCATCCTCCCTCGTCCTCTACGGGCACTACTACGCCACGGTGGAGCTGCCCGCCGGCCAGAGGATCATAGCCAGGTAAGGGCGAGGTGCGAAGCCGGCACGAGGCGCTGGGGAGGGGGATTTGGGGTGCTGGGGTGCTGGGGCAGGCCCCTTGGTGCAGGTTCCCCCCGGCTGTGTCCCGGTTTCTTTGCTGGGTTGAGGAGAGTTCGCAGCAGGCTCTGCCTCCCCGAGGTGTCCCGGGCTGTGGGTCCTGCCCACGGCCACCAGCAGCACCCAGGGGTGCCCAGGGAGGGACCCCGGGGTGAGGGGGGGGTTGCAGGGGTCCCTGCGTGGGCTCAGCCCATTGCGGTGCGAAGGAACCAAAGGTGCAGGGACAGCTGAGGGTGCTCAGCACCCAGCAGGATCAAACCACCTCCAGCAGCCGGGCAGACCGGGCTGCAGCCAGCTCATTTCCCCAGGGGGGATCTGGCCCCACGCTGTAGCACCGGATGGGGCAGAGCTGCCCGCAGCCTGCTCAGCTCCCTCGGGGCTGCTCGCAAACTCCAGCAAGTCCCCAACTCCAGCAGTGGGCATCTCCCCCTTCGCTTTCCCTTCGGGCTTCCCCTGCAGCCTCCGCCCTTCCTGAGCCTCAGCTGGAGTCTCCCTGGTGCTGGGCTGGGTGCTGGGGAGCCCCGGGGGTGCCCGCAGAGCATTTGGCCAGCAGGAGCAGGCACCCTCCTCTGCCCCGAGCAGCAGGGAAAATGCCAGCAGGGTGCTTCGGGCGTCCCTCGCCTCCTCGCTGGGTGCTCTCAGAGCTCGGGAGGGAGGGGAGGATGCTGCGGGGACCGGGGCTGGTCCTGCTCACAGCCCGCCAGGTTTGGGCTGGGAGCTGCTGGGCTGCAGCTGGGTGGGCTGCCCTGGGGTCCCCACGCTGCTTCTTGCCCCTCTGGGAGCCCGGAGCTCTGCCTGCGCCCTCCTGTCCTGCCCGGCGCTCGGTTCTGCTCCCTGCAGGAGCATCCCTGTGGCAGGAGCTGGCTCTGGGTGGCCGGGGATGCTGGTGGCAGTGGGGTCGAACCGTGCCACATGGTGCTGAGGTGGTCGTGGCTTTGGTGCTGAGCTGCTCCCTGTACGGCTGCGTCCCCAGCCCTTGCTCCTCCGGCTCAGCCCCTCCGGGAGCCCGCAGCAGCATGCCCGGGAGCTCCAAAACACTTCCAGGAGTTGTTTTTTTTAATTATTCCTTGGCTTTAAGCCAAACACTAAAGCCACAGCAGAGCAGGTCCCGTTCGCCTCGATTCCCCGTGTCTACAAGCACACCGACCCCAAAACTCTGCTTGTCCATAGAAGTTGTATTAAAGCCTAAGCCCGGAGCAACCAGCGCTGCCCCAGCGGCTGATGCAGGGCTGAATCTGGAATTAAATCTGTGCGCGCAGTGCTCCTCGCTGCTAAAGCACAGCCATGGTGCAGGATTTGTGCTTTTCCTCCAGTT
This sequence comes from Heteronetta atricapilla, assembly GCA_011075105.1. Classification (NCBI taxonomy): domain Eukaryota; kingdom Metazoa; phylum Chordata; class Aves; order Anseriformes; family Anatidae; genus Heteronetta; species Heteronetta atricapilla. The sequence goes on from CM021748.1 coordinate 4,928,737, forward strand.
GGGGCAGGAGGGGAGGGCCAGCAGTGCTCCTGCTTTGGTGCCACGTTTTGGGGAGGTTTGCGGGCACGAAGGGGGTCGAGAGGCAGATGACCCCCCCGAGCAGCACTGGCTGCTGCAAGCACCAACCCACCCGACGGGGGGTACGTGCGGCACTGCCCTGACCCCCTCTGGTTCGGTGCAAGGCTGGTGGCAGTGCTGAGGACCCTGGGGAGATGGGCAAACACTCCTGTCCCTGCAGCCAGGCAGCTGCGCCGCGGGCTGCCAGCCTGTCCTCCTGCAGCTCCATCCCACACCCTGCCCGGATATTTCTCCAACCCCCCCAGATTTCTGCTGGGACCACTCCTGGCTTTAATTCCAGCAGTCGGGCTGGGCACCATCCTGCCGTGGCTCTGTGCCCGGGGACGATGCCCCGAGCCCGGCCCTTTGCCACGGGACGCAGCCCGCTCCCAGAGGGCACGTTCACGGTGCTGCTCCGGCTCCTTCAAACGGCCCCGTGGGGACCCAGGAGTGTTTGGTTAAGATAGCGCTCCGGTGTGTGCTCTCAAAGGCTTGTGCACATATTTATCTTCCGGAAACTGGAGGGTGGGCACGGACCAGAGGCGTCATATTCGGCAGCTTTACCGCAGGGAGAGAACACACCCAGGCTTGGCTCGCTCCTCTGCCGTGGCCAGTGTGCCCAGGCGGCCGCGGGCCGCTCCTTTCCTGGGAGCCCCATTGTGCATCAGTCGGTCCCTGGGCGGGGGGGGTCATCTTCTGAGTCAACCAAGCATCGCAGGGCACGGTGCCACCGAGGCTTTGCCACATCCTGGCGAGTGACGTCAAGGCGCCGGGCTTGGGCAGCGGCCACGGCACGGAGAGCCGCCACCGCGCCTCGGGGATGGCACCGGAGGGTGGGATGGGAGCGCCGCATGGGTGGGTGTCACGGGTTCGGCACAAGGCCTGGGAGAGGATCCGTGAGTGCCTGGCACCGCGCTTGGCCACCGAAGGGAGGTGGGAGCCATCTCCCGGGGAGCATCAAGCCATCGCCAGCCTGAGCAGAATGGGGTTTTAGCAGGCTGTGCTGCCCCAGATGTTCCCGTAACAGCCCTTGGATTGCAGATTATAGCCAGCACCAAGAGCCCGGGGCTGTGCCCACCACAAAGGCACCAGGAGATACCAGGAAGGGGATGGGAAGGAATTGGGGAGGCAGCGAGGTGCAGCTGGGGCTCGTGAGCCTGATGGGGAAGGACTGGGGAAGACGTGGGGTGGGGACGAGCCGTTTGTGTGCAGCTCCTGGGGAGGCAGGAGCCTGGGCACTGCGCCTGATGGTATCTGCTCTGGGGGCTTGCTGGTGGGCTGTGTGTCCGTGGTGGCAGAAAGGGGCAGGTGGCCGAGCTGGGGGCTTTGTGTGTGCAGGATGTGTGCTGCTGCTGGGCTTTGGGACCCCGGAGCTCTGCAGGACTTGGTTCTGGACTTCAGTTTCAAGTGGTGGTAACACCAGGGAGGTGCTGGAGCTGGGGCTGGGCATCTCCTGCGGTGCCAGATGGAGGAGGTGCTCGGGGCCGGAGCTCAGCTACGTGTGAGATGCCACCAGGGTTTGGCACTGCTGGGCTGACCCGGTGGGCAAAGAGTTTTTTGAGACTTCCAGCCGGCTGCGGGGCTGAGCTGTGCTCGGAGCGGTGCGTGCCGCCTGCAGCTGGCAGGGCTGGGCCAGCAGAGCAGCCCCTGGTGCCGCTGCGAGTCCCTGCTCCGAGGTCCTGCCTCTTCATGAGCCTTCCCCAGCCGGCACCTCGCCGTGCGCAGCCCCTCGGTTCCCACCAGAAGCTGAACAAATGAGCAAGTTTGGGCAGGCCGGGTGCGTTTAGCTGCCGTGAGAGCGGTGGGAACGCCTCACAGAAACCCTCAGCTCTGCTGCCTTACCGGGACGGCTCAGCCCTCCTCGCCGTGCCCCCGGGGTTCCCCCTCTGCTCCCCGCCGGGCAGCAGCAGCCCCTATAGCAGCCGCCCCCTCTCCCAGCGGGGTTCCAGCGCTCCTGTGCGCAAAATGCAGCGAGGCCCCGGCTGCTCTGTGTGCGTGGGGCAGCCCCAGCACAGTGCCCGGCTGCTTCGGGCTGGGGTGGCCTTGATGGGAGCGTGGGGCTGGGGGCAGCACCTGCAGCCCCCCCCTGCCCCAGTGTGGCCATGCCGGGGCTGCTGATGCTTAGTGTGCGTGAAACGGGGATCCCTTTGCCCTCGACGTCTCCCCTTCGCCCTTGGTATCTCGTGTCCTGAGCCAGCCCCATCCAAAGCTGGTGGGATGGAGCCCAAGGAGCTGGGCTGTCCCCCAGGGACCACCATACCCAGCTCTGGGCAATGTCCGGGTGGCAAACGGGTCCGGATCAGCTCCGGGACAGGGCTGGCACCCGTGGGGAGGAGGCGTCCCCGCGGCAGGGGACAGCGGAGGTGGCTGGGAGGAAACCCAATGCTCACGGTGCGGGGGGAGGCAGAGCTCCGCTCCCCACCTGCCTCTACCTGTCCCCGAGCACAGATCCCGTAACAAGGGGCCCTTGTCTGCTCCACAATACCCCGCTTTGCCACGAGCACCTGCTAGGGCTGGCGCTGGGGTGCTCTGAAGGGCCCTTCTGTGCGGGGATGAATGGGAGCCTGTTCCCCGCCGGTGGGCGCCCACCTCCTGCCGCCGGGCTGGGACCCTGCTGGGCCATGAGCCCCCATCCCGGGGGCACCCCTGGGGCTCTGAGCCCCCCGAGATGCTCGGGGTGGGTTGCTCCCTGCCTCCGTCTCCCACCGGTTGGTGGTGGAGATGCAGGCACAGTTCCTCCTGCTCATGGGAGCAGAAGTTTTTTCCCCCTTCCTTGCTGTGCTTGGAAAACTGGAGGGGACCTCACTCAGTGAGTACCCAGCTTCAGGAAATAAAAGCCAAGGATTTTTTTGCTGTTTTTCTTCACTTTCCCCCCAGGGAAAGGTTTTGCTGGGGATGTAGCAGGTTGGCAGCTTCTGGCCCTGCTTCATTCAGGGCTCGGAGTTTTGTGTCCCCTGAGGGTCCCTGACCGACCCCATCACTGATGGGGGGATCAGGGCACGTCCCAACCAGCCCCACACACCCCAGGGACCCTCCACATCCCCGGTTCCCGTCACTTTTCCAGCACAGCACCGTGCCTCTCGTGGTCGGGGGGTGTCAGGATGCAGGGTCGGTGCCAAAACCCCTCATCCTGGTGTCCCCTTCCAGCCTGCTGCAGCCGGAGCCGCTGCTCCTGGCTCCGTCGGGGACCTCGCACCCAGCCGGCAGCCACAGGGCCCTCCGAGGCAGCTTGGAGAGGTAACGGGGGGGGGGAAAAGGGGTGCGTGGGGAACCCAGAACAGGCTGGGAGAGCTCTGCAGGGCTCCCCAGGCCCCAAGGGACAGGTTCTGACTGCTCTGTTTCCCTTTTTCTGGCAGGGAGTCCTTCAAACCTTCCCCACAGCCGGAGGAGCCCCAGCTCAACCGAAGGCAGGTAATGCTTGGCCAAACGCGGTGTGTCCCCGGTGCTTTCTCCTTTGTGGGCTTTTTGTCTGGGTGGGGAAGCTGAGGAGCAATTCGGCTGAAAGCAGCATGGTCTGGAGGTTTTTTTTTTTGTGTGGGGAGGAGCAACCTGTCCATCCGTGCATGTGGGTCTCCCGGGGCTGCCCCGGTGTGGTGGCAGGAAGCCTGAGCTTCCAAGTCCCCCAGCCGAGGGGCACCTGGGCTGGAGACTTGTGAACAAAGCCCCAGGCTCCCGAGGAGCTGGGACCTGGGCTGTGCTTTGCCAGGGTAAAGGACCAGAAGGTGCTGCATGTGTCACGGTGCGCGCTCCCCAGCTGACTCCGTGAGCCCTGATCCTCCCATGCCCCGGGGAGCTGGGTGCTGGGGGTGTTCTTCATCGGGGGGGACCCATGGCGAGGTGACCCAGTAGAAAACATGATGAACGAGGAGCAGTTCTGTCCCTGGGCTTGTCCCCAGCTGGGTGGAGATGCTGGGGGAAAGGGGCTCCAGCCCGCAGACCAAACCGTGCTCCTTTCTCGCCCAGCCCAGCCCGTGTCCCCGCTCGGTGGTGGAGGCAGCCAAGGCGCACCCCACGTTTGGGGAGCTCTTCCAGTTTGCCACCCCGGTGCTGATGTGGGATCAGCACTTCAGCCCCGAGACCTGGAACAGGCTGAAGGAGCGACACGTCCCCTACGGCTGGCAAGGCTTGTCCCATGCAGGTATGGCACCGACCGGGCTGGGGGTGGTGGAAGCTGGGCCAGGGGGTGGTTCGAGGGGACCGGGGACCCCAGGAGAATGGGGACCGGGGACCCCAGGAGAATGGGGACCGGGGACCCCAGGAGAATGGGGACTGGGGACCCCAGGGGACTGGGGACCAGGGACTTTGGTCTCTTCCCACTCCACCTCCCCGGGAGCAGGGTGGAGGGGATGGCTTTGCAAATGCCACCCGCAGCATCTTGTGACATTTTCCCCAGATAAAAGCTGCAGTGTGTGCATGATTATTAACTGGGGCGCGGAGGACCTCGGACAACCCGCTCCATTGTTGCCAGAGGAGATTGTTTCCCTTCCAACCCCAAACCTACTCCCTGCTCTCCCCGGCAGCCACCAGCTTCAGGCCCTGGGCTGGGAAGTGCTGGGGACGGCGGGGGGGCGAACCAGGGGCAGCTGCAAGGAGGCATTGTCAGGACGGGAAATGAGCAGTGCTGGCATCAGCACCCTCGGGACCGGGGCTGGAGACGTCCGGATGTGTCCCTGTGCCTTGCATGGCACCCGGCAGCCACTGCTTGGAGCAGGATTAGTAACGTGGGGGGCTGTGACGTGGGTGGATTTGGCTTTCTGGGGGTACTGAGCACTTGGAGCTGGTGTTTGTCCACCCCACCTGCAGACCCCTTACTGGCCTGAGGATGCTGCGAGCTTTTTTGCACGCTGCTCACCAACACGCTATGGTGCAAGGCTGTCTGTGCACGCTGGTTCAAGGCGCAGGTGTGCTTACTCATAGCCGTGCTGATGCAAAACTTTCCCTTTCCCCCTGGCCGGCCCCATCCTGCCCCGACCCAGCCATCAGCAGCACCCTGCGGCTCCTCAACGCCTCGGCCAACAGGCACCTCTTCGACCGGCGCCGCTTCCCGGGGGGCTGCGTGCGCTGCGCCGTGGTGGGCAACGGCGGCATCCTCAACGGCTCGCGGCAGGGCGAGGCGATCGACGCGCATGACCTGGTGTTCAGGTGGGGCCGGGCAGGATTTGGGGGGGCCACGGATGCTGGGGGGGTCCCAGCCCTGGACACAGCCCCGCGGTGCTCCCGCAGGCTCAACGGTGCCGTGATCAGGGGCTTCGAGGAGGACGTCGGGACCAAGATCTCCTTCTACGGGTTCACGGTGAACACCATGAAGAACTCGCTCATTGCCTACGAGGAGTACGGCTTCACACAGATACCCCAGGCCGAGGTGGGGCCCCCGAGGGCACATCGGGGGGTGGGTGGCTGGCCCCAAATTGTCCCCTGAGGCCTTGCCCCAAACCTTTTCCAAGTCGCAGGAGCCTCAGCCCTCACCCCGCCTGAGGGCTGTGCCCCAAAACCCCCCCCAGGCACCGTGTCTGTGTCCCCGCTGCAGGACCTGAAGTACATCTTCATCCCCTCGGACCTGCGGGACTACATCATGCTGAGGTCGGCCATCCAGGGCAGCCCGGTCCCCGAGGGCTCAGACGAGGGTGACGAGTGAGTACCCTTGGGTGAGCGCACGCGAGGGAGCGCGAGCTGCCCCCGCCTTTGTCCCCGCTGGGATAAATCCCAAACGACACCAATTCTCTCCCTGCTGCAGGCCACGGAAATACTTTGGACCGGAGGCATCCGCAGAGAAGTTCAAGCTGCTGCACCCGGATTTCTTACACTACCTCACAACCAGGTGAGGATGAGGAGGAGCCAGAAGCGAAGCCCTGGCTCAGCACCCCTCCAGCACCTGGAGGTGCGTGGCTCTGCCCGCCTGCCTCCCTGCCCTGCTTTCTGCAGTGTGGCTCTGCAGCTGCCCAGTGCCAAAACTGGGTTCCAGCCCTGCTTCCAGCCTGCTTCCAGCCCTGGCCCTCCCCCGGTGCTGGAGCTGCCTCTGTCCTGCTCTCTGCAGACCAGGCAGGGAAATTCCCCCCTGCCATTCCCATTCCTTGCAGTGCCACGCACGTTTCCTCCTGGCAGGGAGACTTGTACAGCCCTGCTGCATTCACCTGGCCCTCCACTTCCCAAAACACGTTAACTGATTTTTAACTAGTCTAAAGAAGCAGAGATAGAGTCCAAAGGGATATTTTTCCCCCCACGTTCCATGCAAACCAGTGCCTGGGTTGGGACAACTTACAACAGCAAGGAGGTGCGGGTTGGCAGCTCGCAGAGAACGAGATGAACCTTAGTAGCAGACACCTGAGAATCCACACACAGTGAATTTGTGGGTGCTTGTCGCTCGGTGCCCCTGCCTTATCGGGGCCGGAGGTGCCGGGTGTGTGTCATGTGTTGGCGCCGGGCGTTGCTGTTTGGCGGCGGGGCCGTGGTGCTGTGCCGGCCACGTGCCCCCCCCCAGCACTGCCTCTGCTCCGGCAGGTTCCTGAGGTCGGAGCTGCTCAACATGCAGTACGGCCACCTCTACATGCCCAGCACCGGCGCGCTCATGCTCCTGACGGCACTGCACACCTGCGACCAGGTAAGAAGCCACAGGGCCACCTTCCCCCGGCACCTGGGGGTCCCCTTTGGGCCGGGGTTGGACCCCCCCAAGGCTATGACCACCCTCTGTCCATCCGTCCTGTGGCAGGTCAGCGCCTACGGGTTCATCACGGCCAACTACGAGCAGTTCTCGGACCACTACTACGAGGTGGAGAAGAAACCCCTGGTGTTCTACGCCAACCACGACATGCTGCTGGAAGCAGAGCTGTGGAGGAGCTTGCACCAGGCGGGCATCATGGAGCTGTACCAGCGGTGAGGCCGGGCATCGGCCCACGGGGTGACCCCGAGGGCTCCCAGCGCAGCGTGGAAGGGGTCTTCTCCTTCCCGAGGGCCCCGTCTGTCCCCGGAGGGCTCTCCCGACTCGGCAGGCCAGCCCGAGGAGCGGCCCCTCTGCGCGGCACGCCGGCAGCAGAGCCGTGGTGGTGGTGCTAAGGGGAAAGGCCGCGATTGCTCAGGGATCTCCAGCAACTCGTTCGTGGCTCCGTGAGACCGAGCGTGGACTCTGGGGCACCAAAAAGCGCCGCTGAGCGCGGCTGTCACCTCCCCGTGCCACCAAGGTGTCCCTGGGGCAGCAGCATGCCATGGGAAACACGGTGCTGGTCTGCAGCTGGGGCAAGGGGATGCTGGAAGAGGATGCTGATGAAGTGTACATCCAACCGCCTTTTTTTTTTTTCCCCTTTTTTTGAGTTTTCTGGAGATTTACAGCCTTTTCTGCGTGCAGTTTCCAGCTGGGAAACACCCTTCACTCTGCCATCACGGCCCAGCCCAAGCGCTTGGCACTGGGGCAGGACAAGTGGAAGGAATCCTTGGCATGGAGACGAGATGGGCTGAAATTAAAGAATGGTGCTGTGTTCGGACACCTCTCGCGGACTGTTGGACGCCTCAACTTCAGACAGTGCTGGGCTGAGTCTTAGCTGCTCTCTCTTGTGACAAAACGTGGAATGCGTGGTGTCAGCAGCTTTTTCTTTTTCCCTTTCGCTAAGCTGTGGCGTTGGTCGACACAACAGAGTCTTAAAACCCATCAGCTAAGAGCAGGGTCACTGCAGCTCAGCTGGGACATCAGAAATGCAGCCTTTGAACAGCCCGGAGCTGGCCTGCAGCCCACGTGTGCGGTGCTGGTCCTTTCGCACGGGGACGGCGCGTGGCCCTCCACGTGTTTGGGGAGGGCAGCCCCGTGCCAGGTGAGTTACGGCACTCCTGGTGAAAGGCTAAGGTATTTAAAAAGGGGGCAAAAAAATGCTAAGAGTGAACTAAAAATCCTGGGTGAAGTAATGCTGCTGTCTGGACGTGGTGTGCAGGCTCCTGAGGATCGGGGTGGCTGGAGGGTTGATGCTGCACAGCGGAGGGAGTGGTGCGACCTGAAACCTTCCCATTTTTGTATAATTACAGGAACTTTTTGTAACTTTCTTTAATGCCTGATGTGGTGAATGGGGTGGGTCAGCTAAGACATCTGATGTCCAGTAGCGGAGGGGCTGTAGCCTGTAAAAGTGAGGCTTCGATGTGGGAACGGCCCAAAGGCTGAGCAGGGTTCAGCTCCTGGTGGTGCCCTGACACAACTCCCCCAGCTGGGCGGTGGCCGTGCCGCATCGCTGGGCACTCTTCGAGAACAGCCTTTCCCCACCTTCGATGCTATTTGCTTTACAGCAGCTGGAGGAGCAACTTCTCGCAGAGATGGCGAGAGATAGCCTGGCCCTTAGCCCGGGAGCCCTGCACCCCCTCAAGCTCCATCCCCCTTTGTGATGGCAAGCTGCACTCAGCTAGTTAAGAGCCAGCGTTAAGGAAGATTACATCTGAAACTGGCTGACAGGCTGATCTCTGGTGTGGAGCCCGGCTTGTGAGTCTCAAATTAACCTTTGTTCACGTCAATCACTTCACAATGGTACCCAGGCAGCCTGTCAGGCCTGTTCTTGTAGGCAAGCGCTCAGCAGAACCCTTTCCCTGACAAGAACAAGCCCGATTCTCACACTGCCTCAGTAACGTACCACCAAAACCTCCTCCAGCTGGCTCTGGCCAAGCCTGAGCACAACCCATGTGGCTGTAAACACGGCGATGGGTGGCACTGACGCACATGGCAAAAAGGAGTGTTTTTTAAAAGATGAATGCTGTCATAGTCGAGCATCCTGCCAGGGCTCCCAGCCAGCTTCCGTGGGCAGAGCTGTGTGTGCAAACCAGGAGCGCTCACACACCTTTCCTATTCCAAAAAGGGAAGTTTTTCTATCCGCTGGTGCAGGCTAGCCCTGCAGTTAAACATCCCTCCCCCGTTTTATGACCTTATTGAGCAACCTGATTGCTGTACTACTGCCTCTCACTTCTCTTTGAGCTTCTAAGCAGACAGGAACCGTATCTTTCACCAGCGCGAGTTTACCCACAGTTTTATCAGTTACAGCAAATTTAACTTCCAGCATTTGCCTGTACGAGAGATTCAAGTCGGAAGACTGTATCAGGTACTGGGCAGAAGCAGGCAGTGCCACGAAGGGTAAGCTCACAGTTTGTATGATTTCAGAAAGCATTTCACCCCCAAATCCTTTCTGCCTGCTCGAAGTAGATACCCGTTACAAAAACAAAAAGGAAAAACTTCAACTCTCAAGACGGTTTCAAGATTTTATTTTATTCTGGAACAGCAGACTGCGGGGAACCCCTCCTTCCTCCAGCCAGCTGTAGCGCACGTCCTAGCAGAAAAGACAGTGTCAGAGCAGAAGCAACTGTCAGATTAAAAAATTTCCACTGATTTGCATTATTTAATCAGGAGCATAAATCTCAGAAGACTGGGAGGTACTCTTAGGAGTGACAGCTCAGCCTTTATTCTGCCTCCAGCTGGCAGAAGCCTGCACGCTGAATGTGAGCCTGCTCTTTGTAACACAGCTAGCCTCCCTGTAGCCAAGGCTTCAGGGTGCTACAAGTGTGCCTCTCCCCCAAAGCCACCAGCACCTGAATTCTCTCTGGTGTTACTGGGCACTTACCAGTGATGCAGTTATAACAGCCACTGAGCACAGAAGGAGGAGCCTGTGGTTATGCCCAGGTGCCCGTTTTATGTCACTTCAAGTGAAGTGCTATCATTTGTGAGACCCATTCCAGGAAAATCCTCCTTCTGGTGCTGGGAGACACCACAGAACAATGCTGTCACTGCCCTAAGCACGTCTGCTTTAAGCTAACTCCTGCCTCTCTCTATTCCCCGAACACCGGACAGCTTTTACTTTTCCTATTTACCACCACGCCGTCTCTTCCCCATTTTCCCCTTGCCCTGTGGAAGCCCGAAGCCCCACGGGCTCTCCCCGGTGACTTCTATTTGAAGGTAACCGTATTTGCAAAGCAACCGCTCTGCCGGGTCGCAGTAACGTTCCCTCCCCCTTTGTATACTAACCTGCACTGACGGCCCGAGGCCGTCTGCTGCTGTCAAGTCTGCCGGTTCAGCCCGTCACCGACCATTATTGATCTGCAAACAAACACGAGTTCTGTTAAGTAAAGCATGGAAACGTTCAGCAGAAAGCAGCTGTCAGCCGCCTGGAGATAAAGTACTGTTACAGTGTGTGTGTTCAGTGACTGTACATCGCGTCAGATAAAAAGGCGCTTCTTATCTGCCCTCCAGATGTGCCTTTCTGTTTGCACGAGCGACTTAAAAGCTATTCGCAGATCTAGAATTACACCGTGCACTGACAAGAGCAGCCTGTGTTTATTATGCTCCCCGCACAGCCCTGCCACATCTGGGCTCCTAAGGGCAGGCAGCTGAAAGGAGACGGGCACACGGGTAAGTTTTTGTGCTGTCCTTGTGCATCGCAAGGGCTGGAGGAAAGCAGACAGACGCTGATTTTGCCTTCCCGGGGTCATCTGTGTCACTGCAGCCCTTGCAAGATGTAGGAGAGCTGCTGAGGGGGAAATACGTAAGCCTCAGTGGATAGTTTTTCCCTCAGATGAGTTGTCAGACAGGGATAACAGCACATCACCGGCTCAGTTTCTCCCCCGTCCTCGGCTACATAAACTCAAGTTCTACAGAATGAAAGAGCGGAGACGCCCAGGCACGTCTGTGAGTCTGTGACCTGTGTTCTTCCTGGGAAGCATTCAAAAATTAGGTGTTCCGGTCAGCAGATGACTCACGCTGCCTACGGATTTGGCATGTGAAGTGTAAGACGAGCAGTGTGCAATACTCGAGGATTCTCTTACCAGTTCGACGTCTGACTTCAGAGCTGCCTCCTTGCCAGAGCTGTCCTTGGGGGAAGACACAACCCAGGATTCTACAGGATGTTTTCCTCCTAAATATAAGTTGCATTAAACGTTTAGCAACAGTTCTTCAAGTGAAGTTTTTCCTCCTCTTGTTTCCCCTCCATCCCTTACAAAAACCAGCACCAAGCCCCAGAGCAGGAATCGGAGAGGAAGCTTTCCTCTCTGAGAGACTATTTTTGTCTCAAACTTAGCAGAAATGTGTCCCTCACAGCCGAAGGAGCGAATTTGCCAAGGAGTTGTTTCACTCAAGAGACAAGAAACTTTGGGAAACGGGTGCTATTTCAATCCTCGCTTAGACAGGAACACCAGCTTTGAGACTTTGGTGGTTTAGACCCTTTTAAGCCGTTTCAAGCAGTGCTACTTCACACCACACAGGAACATCTTAATGCAACTTTCCTTGCAGAGAGGAACAACGCACTCATGTGGGGTGCGAGTTACCTATGGGCTTGAGAAATGCACTCAAGCAGATGTCCACCAGACACATCCCTTCTAGGAAGGGTTCTTCAGTGTGTCCCCCTTCTAGGCTGACCCTCTTGGTGTACGTGAGCTGCACCTCCCTGCTCCCAGCCACCCCATGCGAGCACAGAACTATCCCAGTACACCTCCAGGTAAGCACTGAGACCAATTATCCTTTCACTAGGTCTACTCCTTTGACAAACACAAGTAGGAGATGAGCTGTGTCAAGTGTCCCCATAATGGGCTGCCATTCAATCCCTCTTATTTCTAATCCCTTCTACTCTGCCTCATCTTTGACGACGCTGACAACCAGGTGCTCCACAGGGCACCGCCAACATTAAAATCCCCATTCATTGCCTGCTGCCTTTCAGTCTCAGCTCCATGGCAGCAAAGAGCTGCACACTCAGGTGGCAGCTGCAACAAAGCCACAGCCTTGATTGGCTTAATTACACTAATCAAGCCATTAGGCTTTTATACCTCCACCCAGCAGCCTGAGAAGGCTATCATCTGACACAGCAGAACGAGGCTTACGCGTCCACAGCCCAACGACAGGAGAAAACTCAAGCAGGATGAGCTAAATGCTGGTGTTTCTCACCGATGTGCTGATGGTGCAGGTCTGCTGCCGAGGCAAGGAATCAGCTTCCCCGAAAGGTGAGTGCAAGGTGCATTTTTCTGCTTGCTCGACAACACGCTGCCACCTGAAAAGAGTGGAGGGATACAGAGCATTAATCCACGTGCTAGGCCATTCTTGTACCTTTCTGTCTTTAACGCTGAGCCTCAGAATCATGATTCCACAGGGGAAAATGTGGTTTCAGACAGGGATAACCATCTCATCACTAGCTCAGCCGCAGCCCTGACCACCCGGAGCCACTCTGTTAGCCCAGCCTGCTCCTTACCCGGGTGCCAACGACACCTGGCGGGCAAGACGTGCTTCATTTTGCGTTACTGGGTGGTTCAGCGATGGGGAACGCTGCCTCGGGCCGCCGAGCTTTGCTGTTCGAAGCCCGAATCGATAGCGGTGCCGAGCCATACCCGCTGCTGTATTAAATACCCGTGTTAAGTTCCTGGGGAGCAGTCCCGGCTTGGGGAGGGCCGGAGGGCACCCAGACACGGTCAAGCCCGGCACCTCGGGGCCAGCCTGGTCCCCGTGAAGGGCACAGGGCCGGACGGGGCCCGGCCTTGCCTCCCCTCCAGCCGGCCGCCGTGACACGCCGCACCCACCATGGGCGGGAGGGGGGGGGGGGGGGGGGGACGCCATCCGACGCCCCCCACAAGATGCGGAGGCCTCGCCGCACGGCCATGGGCAGCCATGAGGGCGCGCAAGAGCCTCCCGGTTCTGCCCTTGTGTCCCCGAGCCCCTCGGAGCCGCCACAACCGCGGATGGCCGGCGATGGCGGCGCGCCCGACTTACCGAGCCCTGAGCGGCCGCCATATCGTCGCGGGAAAAGAGAGAACGGCCCGCGCGCGCCTGCCAAGTCTCGCGAGAATGGGAGGGAGTGCGGGGAGGTGGAGGCGCGGGGGTTCCTGGGAAATGTAGTCCCGGCCCTCAGGGCGAGGCCGGGGCTGCGGTGGGCCCCAGGCCTCATGGCGGGCCCTGTCCCACTCTGTGGGCGGAGTGGGCATGAGACGAAGTCCCCTCAGGGCTGGCTTGCCCCAGGCGGCGTCTAATAAGAGAAAAATAAAGAAATAAAGATACAAACGAGCATAAAGCAGCACTGGGGTGAGGCCTGGCTCTGCCAGAGGCTGCTTTTGCATCCTCTCATGGAGCATCATGGGGCAGGAGGTGGCTGAGGCAGCACTGCAGAAACACTCACGAAGCCAGAGATAGAAGGATGGGGGCTTGCTTAATCACATTAGTGATTTCTAAATAAAACAACTGTTATTATTTAAAGCTAGGAATGGAAAAATGGGGGCTTGCTTAATTGTATCAGAAACAGATGTTGCTGAGTGTCTTTGCATACTACTGTGCAAATTAACCAAAACAAGGAGCCTCGGGGCCCCTCACAGAGGATGTCCCCTGACAAAAATGGGGAATCTGTCTCAAAAACCAGCTGAGACTGACCTTGTGGTTTGGACATGAGCCAAGGAGCAACTGAGTCTGTACAAAGGCAGGGGGTCAACTAGTGGTGATGAAGAAGAGTTATTAGCCTTCATCCCCACAACCCCCTGCAACCACCACCAGAAGGCACTGTGCAGGCGCAGACAGGAAGAGTTTATAGAAATGACTTCTTGGAACTAATTTTAATACAAAGCAGGGACAGGTTATGCATACATATAGGCGTACTGGGAAACTTCATGCCCATGTAATTTCTTATTGCATATAACCAAGGCAAGTTGCCGCGTTGGGGTGCACATGCCTTTGGGAGCTATCCCGCGTGCACCTGGCACTGAAATAAACCACATACCTACTTTATAGCTCGTTTGCTTTGAGTTGTAGAGTTCTTCCACAAATCATTTTGGTGAGCCAGGCAAGAGGCTCTCTGCTCCTCAGCTGCTCACTGTGGGGGCAGACAATGACCTGCTGGGCTGTGGACAAACTGTATGTGTAACAGTATAGTTGTACGCGTGGCTGGGGCAGCTGGTAAGTCGTGCCGAGACATCTGGTGTGCTGCATAGTCCCTGTAAGGGAGGAGGGTACCCTACAGGCTGACCCTACAGTTTAGAAGTTTGGGTAAATTTGCTGTGGTGTTTGGTCAGTTTCCCAAGTAAGGGGGGGTGGGCACCTGACTGATCTGATTATAAAAACTGTAGAACGGAGGGTCACTTCTTTGGTGCTTTGGTGGTTTGGGCTTGAGTCCTGGGAATTTGGTAAGAAGGGGGAGAGTGAATTTATTTAGGCCTCAATACCTTTTTTTTAACCCCCATATTGATGGATTCATAGGAGTTATTCCTTGTTCTGTGTGGGCTTACTAACAAAGTGCATGAGAAATATTGGCATTTGGCTTGAAATTCGGTCCTGTTGAAATGTAAATTTTGTGAAGAAGGTGGTATTGTTTGTCTAGAAGATGGAGGGCTGAGTGCTTCAGGTGTTTTCCCGAAGCCCTGTCTATTTATGATAGGAACGGGCGGGGCTCATTATTAATCTGAAATGGTAAAGTTTATATGTGGAAGGAAGAGTTTAATCCCAGAGAATTGGGACATTTGGGGAGAAGATTAGGAAAAGATAGTAAAAACCTGCAATAAAAAACATTTGCATGGAAATTGAAACAAGGGACAGCAACTACTAAGGAATAGAAATAAATAAAAGGGAATGGGAAAGAAAACGTGGCTGGAACTCAAAGTAGAGAGCTGGATGGACCGGTGCATGACATACAGCCTGGAGGGTATGTGTATGTCAAGTCTCTTGCAGAGAGAACTTTGAAACCACAGTGGGAAGGTACTCCACACCAGGTGCTCCTTACTGCCTCCACCGCAATTAAGATCATTAGGGAAGGAAGCGAAGGCGTTTTCCCGGTTGAAGTCTGAAAGGCTGTTTGGGACAATGCCAATGATTTCAAGAGGAAGATCTTGGTGGACTCAGGTAAATTTTACCTATGCTCCCACTGCTAACATGGCTGCTGCCTTTGTGCTTCCTATACGTAATGCCACAGTTTGTTATCCACCCCATCACTGCGCTAGGATTAAACCATGAGGAGACAGTGCTCTATCCTTCAGAGCACAGAACATGGGCACGGATGGGGACTGGGAAATGGCAGAGTAAATCTGGAATCATGTGTTACCCGGGAACAACAAGGATTTATTTGTGAAAGCAAGACAATTGACGCTCAGGATGTATGTCTTGATGCTGAGCAAGGTGTTTGCCACTTTGAAATTCATCCAAATAGACGTCTGTGCTTATATTGGTCAAGGCTGGGTGTGTTTAAGAACTGCTTGTGCTTTTGTAGAAGTAGATAAGGAGAATATAACTCTCCCTAGTCCCTCATTCTGACTTTGGTATTTGTAACTTAGAATTGTTGGTTGTGATTTTTTTATATTTGGCACCAGTGGCATCCCACCAATTGATCAAGTCTAACAACACAATGTGTCACCTACACCTGCTGGGATGAATCTCACCATAGTGAGACAATTAACCAAACACCAAGATCTGGCCATTATTCTGAAAACTGTCCAAGAGAATGGGGAAAAGGCATTAATTACTGTCCATCAGTCAGTCCAATTACTATCCCGCATGTGCCTGCTGCTGAAATAAACCACGTACCTACTTCTTAACTCCTTTGCTTTGAGTTGCAGAGTTCTTCCACGAATCAGCTGGGCCCCAGGCTCCTTGCATGGGGATTTGTGCATTTCCATGCTTCTCACTGATTGCTTTTCTTGGTTCTTCGTGTGTGCTGCTTACCAGGGAGGTGCACGTGATTGTAGTTAGCGCGCTAAATGCTTCAAAAGGCTGAACAAGCATTAGCTCATGCAGGAAGGGGCACACTTCAAAAAGACTAATTAGCTGGAGGTTGGGGATTAGTCAGAGATTAGTTAGTAAATGTGTGTGCTGTGCTTTGAATACGTGGGGCTTGCAGTGTGTACTATGATTAGCTTTTGCTGTTAGAAGCTGCCGTGAAATCACCAGGATCCTGTTTAGCTCGTGAGCGGTAATGAACTGTAAGCAGAACGAAGGGAGGGAAACTGTGGATCAGTAATGTCCACTGTCTTGCCCCAAAGCTTTATGAGCCCTTGTGGAGAAAAGCTCCATTATTGGAAATGGAAATCAGACAAATCTGAGTCTGAAAGCAGAAAAATCTGAGTATGGATGGAAGCCTGATGTGTAACAGGCCTTGATCCTAAAGGGGGTATTCGGTTCCTGGGGGTGTTTGAATCAAAGTCATGTCCCCTAACATAAAGGTGCCTGGTTCTCTGTGGCAGAGTAAGCTTCCTACGCTGGCGTTGTGACTAACTGATCTGGCTGTGAAGACAACACCCAGCGTTGTCCTGAGGAGCCGCGCTGCCCAGGAGCTCAGCCCGTGCTCCTGGATCCCCTCCGATGGCCGGGGACGGCTGCGAGCTGCTGCCTGCACCATGAGGCCCCTCTCCGGGCAAGGCGGTCGAGTTCCCAGGGAAAGGCAGCACGGCGTCGTGTTTATTTCTAGTGCCTGGATCTTCCTGGCCTTGTTCCTATTTTAGAACCTGTTTTTTTTCCAGAGTGCGGATTTAACCTGACTGACAAGTTCTTCGCTTTTCAGAGCGGCCCATGTTGCTTCCTGAAAGTTTCTCTTACAAAGTCAATAGGCTATAAGAAGCACTTCTGTACAGAGAGGCAAGAAGTTTGCAAAGAGGCACCGAGGTGCTGTTAAAATAAGCTGCTTCCAGTGTAGGTAGCTGGCTATGAGATCTTCCCCAGCCCTCTGTGCCCTCCGCTAGCTGGGAAAATCCTCATGGGCTGCCCTGGTGGGGAGAACAGGACCACAAAAGCAGCTGACAGCAAGTCCCGTGCCCTGCCCTTGTGTGAGCTGGAGTCAGGGCCCTTGTGTCCTGCAAGAGCCTGCTGCAGGGTGTTTGACCTAGTGGGAAGGGAGAGCAAGAGGGCAGGCAACGATAGAGAATGGAAGTGATTAACACTGCCTTTGTTGCAATGGCCTTTGCCATTGCCATCTATGAAGATGTGGCTGGCAGCCTGCCTGCCTGCCGTTAGCCTTCCAGAGAAGCAGATACGTAAAACTCAGACTAGATTTAGCCTTTTAAATCCCTGAGGGACATCAAGGTTTAAAATAAAACAGCTAAAATCCTGCCTCGTGCTGTGTTTGGACCCTGGAAGGACAGAACCATCTTAATTCATCTTCATTTTGGGATGGAAGCTGCTCACACCAGAGTAACTGGCTGCTTATACTTATGAATGGATGAGATGAGCTCAGCCAGGTGTCAGGAACTGACTCAACATCTAAAAGCTCAGGTGAATGGCGTTAGTGAAGTGTGTGGGAGTTTGGCCGGATTTATTCGTGATTGTAGTGCATAAATGATCTTTCCAACCGTGTTTGATGAAGCAGAACAAAGACCCTGGATGGTCAGGAGTGGTCATTGCCTCACCCATACCCTTACTCTTCAATCTCTCCAACTTTGCCTGTGTGACTCGATCAAGGTTTCTCGGATCTTCCCTTTAGAGGGCGATCCTGCTACGCACATCCTCGCCCTGCGAGCTTCGCCCGGGAGCTGCAGTGCGAGGTCTGCAGGACGTGGTGCTGGCTCCTCTGAGGGCCCTGAGCCCGCCCAGGGATGTGAGCAGCCAGCTCTGGGTGGTTCTGGCCGAGTACGTTCTGCTTCCTCAGGCAGTTGCCAAGCTTCTCCCAAAGGCAATTTGGACGTAATTTTGATGGATTTCCTGTGGCTGATCTCCATTAGTTACGGTGTTTTCTTCCTCCAGCCTCCTTGAAAGGGCTTCTATTTTTGTTGAGCAAGTAAAGAAAGCTATGAAAAGGGCACGGGGGTCTTCTACATGCGATCGCTTGGGGGCTGCTCGCACCTTCTTCCCACCAGATCATCTGGAGTGGATTACTTCCTCCAGTAAATCCTGCACTAGATTAAGGCCTCATCCTTCTGCTTTCTGGAGGTTTTTCAGTATTTATCTCGCAAAACCACAGCATTACTCCCTGCAAAGAAGTTTGAGTGCTGCTGTAGGGTATTTGGTTATCCCCAGATCAGAGAACAGGAAAATGGGCAGAATATGTGACCGAGAAGGGAAAGGAAGAAAGAAAACTAAACACGAATCAATGACAGAACCCCTCCAACTTCAGCTGGGCTTTGATCCCACGCTTTCATTGAAGGATGAGGCCTCCTCCCAGTTTCCCACCCCTTTCCCCTCTTGGCTGCCTGTGAGTCTGTCTGGGGAGCAGCTCTCCGCACTTGGCTGATAGCAGCTCAGTTCTGCCCCCCTCCTAGCAGCAGCCCCGCTCCCACCCTGCAGACAGGGTTCCACAAAGCCTGGAGGAACAAAACGTCGGGCTCGGAGCCCCCCTGCTGAGGTTATCGTCCTCAACATATGGCCGGGGGAAGCAAGCGGGGTGTTGGAACGTATTAAGGAGCAAGTTCCCCCCACGGCTAACCGCATCTGGCAGGCACCAGCCTGCTGCGAGGCACGAGGACACGCCGAGGGGTAACTGGGTTGATGCTGGTCTCCGCTGCAGGCACAGCAGCGCCCGAAGAACGCTGCCCTGGGGGTCGGCTGGAGGGTGCTCGCTGGTGTTTCAGGTGCCAGGCTGGTAAGGGAGAAGGATCTGGAGTGTTAAGAAAAGCCTTCCGTGAGATCCCAAATCAAAGTCTGCTGCTTCAAACCAGTCCCAAGCAATGCAAGAAAGGCTCTTACAGCCTCGGTAGCAGCCAGGAGCAACATTTTCCCACACAGGACAGGGCATGCTGCAAACCAAACGTCCTTCCCCCAGCAGCAAAGCCCTTAAGCCTCCATCTAATGTTCGATGCATGCTCAAACCCATTCCTCTACAGCCCGTCCTCTATGCTTAAACAGAATTCTAGCGGCCTCAGAAATGCTCTGCTGTAACTGGGGCCTCTCTAAAGGCTGAGCTTTGTGCTGAATAATGAGTTTTTTATCTTTAATATCTGTCAAGTGAAGGGGTGGCCGTTCTGGGAGTGTGGGTATCTGCAGGCAGGGCCTGTGTGGATTCCTGCAGGTGGAGGACAGAAGAGGCTTCCCGTTCCCCTCCTGATGGTGCTGAATGGCCTAAGAAGTGACAGTGTCACCCCCTCAGCTTAGGCATGGTTTCCTTCCCAGCTTCCCTCCGCCGTTCCTCCCACTTCTTGCCCCTTTCCTCAGCTGAGTTTTGGGCACGTTGCAGCAAACTTGGTCCCAGTGTGCTGTCTGCGATGGGGAACGGAGCTTAGGATCGTATTGGGGGGTGGAGATGAGGTGATCAGCTGAGTGTTCAGCTTCAGATCTGGTGAAAGCTGCCCAGGCTGTGCTCACAGCTTTGATCCTGGGATGGGAACAGAGCACGCAGCACGTTGTTCTGATGGTGATGACAATCCTGGGGCCAGGCGTACGTCTTGTTGAAACAGCAGCAGGAGGAATCCAGCTCCTTCATCTATTAATGTTTGTTCAAAGCGTATCTCCTCAGAGCACACCCAGCTGTGTGCAGCTACACAAAGGCACTCGAAGATGGCAGGAAAATCTTCACTTCTTGAAAATGAGTGAAACCAGAAGGCTTCCACCGCTGGAGATCTTTAAGGCCAAGCTAGATAAGCAGGTGCCAGGAGCTGACCTTGCTTTGAGCAAAGAGCTGGATCCTCTCGTATTTTCTGCGTCAGCCTAAAAGATTAAAGGTGTAAGCACAACGGGAGTGAAGTGGAGTAAAAATATCCAGGCGGTATTAATGAGGAAATTCTCAGGTCCTCATTTATCGCGAGCAGTGTTTGTTTGCCTGGGTTACTCAGCCGAGCGGCCGTTGATTCGGTCAACGCGAAGCGCTGTCACATAAGCAATATTTCACCTATCATGCTTAGATAGAGGAAAAATGCCAGGCACGCACGGAGCGAACAGGCATGTTCTTGCACGTAATTAGCAGAAGCTGCACCGAGGTCGAGCGGTGGTGTTGGAGAACACCACGAGTCACCAGCACTTCTTCCCAATGGAGGCTGAGAATGAAGAGCTGCAAGTGTTGTAGCAAGAGGCTCGCCGTTGTTCACACCAGATGAAGGAGGTAATTGTTTTGAGGTACTTTGAGGAACAGCATCTCTGCTAGTCCCATTGCTTAATGGGAAAGAAGGTGCTTCAATGATGAAAGCTGATATTATTTCAGGTCCTTTTAGGTGACTTTTCTTGCCCTTAGGCAGGGGAAGCAGGCTGAATGCCTGAAGCTGACTATGTCCAAGGTGGCAATATAGAGGGCAGGTGGTTCAAGAGCTGTGATAGCTCCTCCTGCTGTAGGAGCATCTGTTGAGGGCAGTGCCCAGATCACATCTGGAGTGAGCCCTGATCAGACCAAGGGCCATCCAGCACAGCGTGCTGTTTCTAGGTGTCAGTTCCGTGCAGCCACTAATGGATTTTCTCTTGAGTTGGAATTTCAACAACTGTTTTTCATCAGCACATCCAGTGCCCCTGTGGACCCGTTAACGTTTGTTCCCTCCTGCGGGAGGGACTTGCCCATGCTGCGGGAGGAACCAGCCTCCTTTTGTTTCTCCCCTACCTGGCTGCTGTTACTTTTGTTTGAACGGCCCCAGGATCTTGTATGGGAAGAGAACCCAAGCAGTCCTCCCTAACCCCCCCGCCTGCGCCAGCAGAACTTACGGATTTATGAATCCTCCCTTCCTTTTCAGGCTCCCGAGCCTGCTCTCTTCAGGACAGATCAAAGCACGAGGGTAGCATTGTTTCAAACCACGGCTTTCCTACAGAATGTGCTCTATCCACTTACAGATGGCTTTTATGGTCTTTAAAGCCTCCCATGGATTAGCCCACGGTCGACTGTGTAAACATTTTCTCTATCCCACATCCTGCTTCCCCGGCATGTCTCACACTCGCCTCTCCGTGCTCTTGCTCAGTCCAAACATCCTGCAGAAACCTCTAGCTCTTCTCGACAGCCTTCCCTGCTCCCTTCCCCCCCCCAGCTCCTGCCAGGTTGCGAGTAAAACTCCACCAGCCCCACGCAGCCCCCAAATTCTTGGAGGCCTGCCCGAAGCAGGGATTCACGCGCCGTTCTTCCTGCAGTAACTACCACTGCCTGTGCCGCGGCTTCGCCGGTGACCTCGCGCCCTCGCTCTTGCGTAAAGGTTGGTGCCTTCAGCCATCTCTCCTCCCGCACATCTCCAGCGCTCTCCTTTCTCCCCCCCAGCTGTCATCTCGAGCAGCCTCGCTGCCGAAGGCGGTGGGCGGGCGAACACGCGCCGCGGGAGATGGCTGATCTTCCCCAGCTCCTGTGCTCGGGGATGGCAGAGCTCAGGCACCGCCAAATCCTCCTCCACCTTCTCCCCGCCGTGTTAGGGGCAGAAGGCATCGCTGTGCCTGCCCTGTGTCGTGGGGAGCACTGCCTGGGGGATGTGTGTGTGTGTGTGGGGAGCTGGATGTGCACCCCTTTATGCGGAAAATGGGGGGCTGCACTTGCTGGCACTGCGACAGGGGCACACAGAGGAGTGGCTGCTCTCAGGGTGTCCCCTTCCCCTGGTGGGACACGACCCAGGTTCGTGGCGTGGGGCAGGCAAACAAGGCAGGGCCGACTTCTCAAACTGCAGCACCTGGTTTAGCAGAAGCTGTGTGTGCAGGGCTGCTGACTTAATGCAGCTGGCAAAAAAGTGAAAGCAACACGCACGCACACACGCATACCCCGCTCCCAAATCGTTATTTAAACAGTATAAAGTTCTCTGTAAATGTTTAAAACAACATCACGATTGGGAGGGGAAGGAGGAAAGACAAACAAGTTTGCTGTTTGAGCTTTGCAGAAATAACCCTTAATTTTTGGCAGGGCTTTATTCACCCAGAGGATCCAGCTGCCAACACGCTCTGGGAGGCTCCAAATTCATTATTGCTTCCCTAACCTCTTCCTCCGAGAGGCTGCAGTTTGGCACTGGCGCTGCCTTTGATGTGGGGGCTTGGCCAGCGCCTCGTGCTGTAGGATCCCGGTTCACAGCCAGGGCATCTCCGCCTGGGGTCAGGGCCTGCATGCTTCCTGCGAGGTTTTTTCCTTTCCCAGACCTAAAATTCACGGTGGTTGGACCCCAGCAGGAGCAGCCTGGCGGGTTGTCTGGAGCTGGAACCCCCCCAAGCACCTATGGGTATGGGGGGCTCCCAGCTCCCACCTCGTTGCCTCTCCTTCCTCATCTGCAGCAGCAGCAGCACCGGCACCTGGTGCCTTAGCACAGCAGAAACCCGAGGTGATCGCTGTCTAAACCCACGGCTGGCAATGGATGTTTGAATTCAGCTCCTTGCTGCTGAGGGGCTACAGCTGCATCCTGCCTTGGCTGCAGGCTGAGGGGGCCTTGGGGATCTGAAGCTCTGGGTATCGAGGGCTCGCCGGGGACCAGGGGCTGCCCTCCAGCCTCCGGGTGGATCTGATGCTCCAGATCCCGTGCCCCAGAGCATCGGTCCTGCTCTTTGGGCCATTGCCCCCAAGGGATCCCATGGAAAGGGGCTTCTCAGCACAGGGGAGTTTTGGGGCTGGGAAAAAGCTGCATCCTGGGTGGGGGGACATAGGAGAACAAGCCCTGCTGGCAGGCTCTGCTCCCTCCCCAGAGCCTGCTCCCATCACACCAGCACCAACAGAAGCTGTTGCTGGGGTCTCTTTCCCCTTTCCAACTCCAGCCAGCTCTGTGCAGAACCTACACCGAGATAAAAGAGACTGACACAGCGTGAAACCTTCCTCCTCGTCAGCAGATGGTGTTTGCGATGGTGGACTTCTCGCGCGTCGCTGTAACAGAACGGCCTGGCCCAGCCAAGAGGCGGAAGGAGAAGCTGCAGTCTGCTCTGCGAGGCCGGCTCGCTCTGCGGACCTGACCTCAGATCCTGGATGGATGACGAACGGACCTTTGCTTTGTCAAGGGTCGGGTTTTTATTTCATTTTGATTTTGTTTCCAGTATTCAGCCTGCTGAAGAGCTGCCATGACGTGCCTGCAGCCGGCAGCTCCAGCCACCGCAGCGCTCACAGCAGCCCCCTGGGACCCGGTGGCCGAGGCTGCGATGTGCTGTGAACTCCACGTTACCTTCAGGGGCAAACCTCAGCGCGTTCAAGCTGCAGTCAACCCGGTGTCGCTGCCTCGGGCTTACCGGCTCAGCGCTAGGGCTGTCCTAGCGGTGAACCCTACGCGCTTCATGCCTGAAAAGCCTCCCAGCAGGAGGAAAGGTGCGATGCCCCTGCTCGGGTAAAGCACTGCGGTGGTGTGAGATTCAGGCTGGCAGCTCCCTGAGCGGGTCTGTTTCGACCACTTCGAGCTAAAATGATGCACGGGGAAGGTGGAGCTGATCGTCCGTCAGCCCCGGTGCTGTCAGACCGGGCTGAGACCGCTGGGCGCTGAGTGCGGCGGGTGCGCACACGATTCAGACCTCGGTCCTGAGCAAGGCGAACGTGAAGCAGAGCATTGCCTCGGTGCCGGCGGGAGGCTGCCTCCTGCAGCCTCAGTGGAAGAAGGGCTGCCTGCCCCCCTCCCTGTTCCCTCAAGCAGAGCCGGAGCTCTGCCTGATGTGTCAGCTCCCCGCGCTGCTCTGCTCCTTCCCCCGGCACTCGGAGGCTCCGTCTGCACCAGCCTTTACCCTGGCTGAGAGCCTGCTGAGCCACGGCAATCCGGGAAGCGACCCATGGGCACGACCAAGGCTGTTGCAGGCTCCATCCCACGTACTGGGGGGGATATTAACCCCTGGGGGAAGGGGGCTATGTGTACGTCTGTCAGCTCTGCTGTCCCAGGAACACAGGCAGCTCCGCCTGCCGTCCAGGACCCCGCTCAGCCCGTGCCACCCGTGCGCATCCCTCCCCGACAGGACCAGCTTTTCTCACAGCCCTGGGGGACAGCCCTCACCGAGCCCCGACAAACCTCAAAAGCCCTTTCACAACAAGCCGTGCGTGTGCTTGGCATGTCCCCTATTGCCACCATCTCCCCGCCTGGTGACAACAGGCACAGCAGGCCCGGGCAGGTAGCAGGATGCTGGATGTGGGTGCTGGGGCTGGGGAGGGGGGGTCAGCCAAAGCGCGCTCTTCCCTGCAGCGCTGCCTTCAGCGAGGAAAGGGATCTTTCTTTAGCTCCTCTTTCACTCGAGGCTTTCGGAGCGGTGCCGTATGGCTGCTGTCAGGGAGTTCATTACTCTCTGCCTGCGCCCCCTCCCTGCAGGGGACGGCTTTCGCTGCAGCTGAGCTCTGGCGGTTTTTTCTCCCGGGGTTTCAAGAAGTTTCGTTCCACCCATGAGAAGTGCCAGGCGTCGGGGGAAGATTTGTTTCTTGGCAGCTGTTCCCGTTTTGCTCGAGAAAACAGATGCTGCGCTAGGAATGCGCCGTGACTAAAATTCCTCGGGGCTGCTCAGGTCAGATAGCAGCCGCAGGGGAAGCAGGGGGGCAGGAGAGCAGCGCGGCGCAGCAGAGAGCACACGGGAGCGCCGAGCCCTTGCCCGTCCCTCCGCCTTCCCCTGGCCAAAAAGCCGGGGTTGAGCGATCGGAGGGAGCCAGCAGTGAGAGCTGGCTCGTGTTTGGCTCTGCCTGTGCCTGCTGCGGGGAGCGAGGGAGCTGCAGAGCCCCGCAGTGTCGGTTCTCGTGCCCATGACAGTGCCCGACCTCTCGGGGCACGCGCCGTGCCCTCCCCGTTTGTTTTGCGGAGGGCTCGGGGAAGCTTTCCGGATGGGAGGCTCAAACACGGGCTGTGACAAGTGGTGACAGCTGGGGAAAAACACAGGCAGCCAAAGGTTTTGGGGCTGTCAGGGAACGTGACGGGCAGGTTCACAGCCCCGGCAGGCCTTTGGCTGCTTGTTTGCTTCTGCCAGGGGAAGTGATCCTGCGCAGTGACAGCCGCGGGCTGTGCTCCTACAGGGCAGGGCAGGGTGAGGGGCATGAAGCCGGCAGCCTGGCCGCGGGGAGGAGATGGCTGCAGGACCATGGGATGCTGAGGATGCTCTCAGGGTACCTCCTGCTGACGCCCAAGGGACCCGTGAGACATGCAGGGACCCCCAAGCCTTCATCCCTGCCGGGCTGAGGAGCACACCGTGCCCAGCCAGCCCCAGCACTCTGCCCCGATCCTCCAGCCCCTCGATGCCACTGCAGAAGGGGTGACCCCACGGAAACAGGCCTCGCCTTGTTCCCAGCCTAAAAGAAGGGGCTGTGCGACTGAAAAACCTGCAGCTGGTCTCTCTCTCCTCTCCCCCAGTGCCTGCAGTAGCTGTCAGCACAGTGGCTTCCTTGATGCCGGGCGATGTGTTTCTGCGCACGCACCCGGCTGATCAATTAAGTTTCTCGGCAGCTTCCTCCAGCAATTCAGGCTCGGCCGGTGCAAGGGGATTTGTTATTCTGGGCACTGGCGGAGAGGCATGGACTGCACTGACAGCAAATTGGTTGCGCTTTCCAAGCACCAACACGCCTCGCTCACAGCTCCGCGCTCTGCTCCCCCCTCCGAGGCACAGCCCCCAGGGCTCAGCACCGCGGCGTGGGGTGGGTGCTGCGGGGTGCCAGCCCCTCTGTCCTGGGGCAGGGTCTCCCTAAGGGGGTCGGTCTGGCTGTACGTGGGCTTAGCTGCGGGAGGACCTTCTCCCTTCTTGTTTTCCTCCTCCTGGTTGCTCCGTGTCCTGACCCTCCACGTGCAGGAGGGGGATGCTGCGTGGTGCACTCACACCCCTCCCGGTGACCCTGGGGTCTGCGGAGCTGAGAAAGGGAAGGGGAAGGATCCAGGATGGGTGGAGGGACTGAGAAATACGGGGTACTCGGGGTGATCGTGGGAAGATTTATGGTGGATAAGAAGAACATCATCTCCCGCCAGCTTGGTTACGCCCTGGCTCTCTGCTGGTGGGAATGGGGATGTTTTGTGGGCGGTTAGCAGCGCGTGAAGCATGAGAGCAGCAGGACTGCCAGGGTCGGGAGGGCCGCAGGGGTTTGTCGGGAGCCCTGCCAGCCGGGTGAAGCTCCTCACTCCCCACACTCCTGCCTGCATCCTCCCGGGCCAAGGAAAACTTGGCCAGGCAGAGCAGGGCTGCAGTCGTGCCGTTGGCCTTTGGCTGCGTGGCGTGGTGGCGGCTCGAGTCCAGCCTGGGTGGAACGAGGTCCTTTGGGCTCGTGCTGCTGGGCAGCCTGGTGGTGCCTGCTCGCGGGCTTCCCTCTGGGCTTCTGGCCCCACAGCACCATCCTGCTTCGAGATCTCAGCACAGGAGAAACCAGGGGGGAGAGGACGACCTGTGCTTTTGGAGGGTTTCCTTAGGATTTGAGCCACCAGTTCTCTCTAGCACGATAACCTGGTGCCAAAGGCGTTGCATCCCCGTGACAAATCCCATCGCTGCTCTGCTTGGGAAGAAATTGGTGAAGCAGGACGGAGAACCCAGGTTGCTTGCTACCAGTTGTCTTTCCAGGCGGTTGCACAATACTGCTCCAGGGTTAGCGAACGAGAAACATCTGGGAATAATTGAAGCTATTTAGGCTCTGGGAAAGCATGGCCGGAGAAAGTTTGGAGGAAGCAGCTTGAAAGCTCAGCACTGTTAAAAACAGCCTGGAAGCCCTGGAAATTAAAACTAGGGTAACGTCTATAAAGAGCGAGGAAGTATCGAGAGAAGGATCCGATGCCCTCTGAGGAGCACAGAGGAGCCAGAATGAATTGTAATGCTAGAGCCTCTGCTGAGCCACAGGGCATTAAAAACATCTTTGGAACAAGCAGTCTGCCTTTCCTGTGGTTTGCACTGGCAAAAGAGCAGAGAGAACGACCAGGGATCTGTCTTAACAGCGGCCTGGGGAGTGGAAATAGGGTTTAATGACGGATCATAGCAAAGCCTCCGACAGCTCAGCGCTGCCCGCAGCGAGCGGTACCTGCCAGGCTGGCTCCGGGAGGATGCGGGGTGTGTGGGAGGACGCGGGGCTAAACCACGGCCGTGGCAAGGAGCCCAGGGCCAGAGCACGGGGGGGAAGGAGGGCTGCAGCCCCCAGGCTTTGCTTTCCGGGAATCATCCCGTCCTCGTGCCCGAGGACGCCCCAGGGACGGCGGCAGGGAGCGGTGTCCGTGGGGGTTTCCATCCGGCACCGCTGACCCCAATCCCCCCGCAGGGACCTGGGGGCTGCTTCCCGGCAGAGGCTCGAGGACAGGCCCCCGGCAGTGGAAATCCCCTCTTCCACGATCGCCGGGGAATCGAGGCTGTCGCAAGGAAATGTCATTCCTGCTGATTTATCGGAGCTTTAATTTGGGAGGGCCCATCTCGGTGCTTTCCGTTCCCTCTTCTCCCCTACCCCAGCCCCCAGCATCTCCCAGAGAGGGGCGCTGGGGGAAGGAGGGCGGGACGAGCAGCCAGCGCAGGAGCCCTGGAAATGGTTAAAGATTTGGGGAGTCCAGATCTGCCGCATCTTCTGTGACAATCTGGCCTCCCCAGCATCCTCGTAAATGAGAAACCGCATAAGCCTCACACTCTATTATTGCTATGGAGCATTAGAGTCTCTCATTTAGGATAAACATTCTCATCTCCAGCAGAGCATGAATAACATTAAATGAGATAGTTAAAATGTTTCAGGCCAATTATAGCCCTGGTGTAAGTTCGGCAGAGTTGCACCAGGGATTAATTTGATCCGGAGAGCTCTGCCTCCTGTTCCGAGCTGGGATTCCAGCGCGGGTAATTACATCCTGCCTCTCTGCACTTCCTCTGGAGTTTTAATTGGGTTGAATGGACCAAATCCGCAGCAAGTGTAAATCAATGTAATTGAGCTCTCTCTGGAGAGGAACCCTGCTGGTTTACACCCTCAAATCTGGGCCAGCCTTCTCCCTTTCCCCTTCGTCAGGCTCCAGCTGCCCTGACCCAGCGCCGGGCTCCCACCGAGGACTCCAATTCTTGTCTTTTCACCAAATCTCCAGGTTTCCACGCTGCTGCTGGCAGCCTGGAGAGCCCTGCCACCGCCTCAGAGCAGGTGAGGCCCGCGGGTTTCCACCCTCTGCTGCAAAGCCCACCGCCCCATCACGGGTCCTGGATCCCAGGCCGGTGCATGGAGCCAGGCAGCTGCATTGTGTCCCTCTCCCGTGTCCCAGCCCTCTTAGTAAATCAGTGTTAATGAGGGACATTTGACCCTCTCTTTCCCTGAACAGCCCTAAGCAGCATTTTTGTTCCATGAGACAGTTAAGAAGCTTGAAGCAATTTCCTCCCCCCGTTTCTATTGTAGCTTTTCTTTTCTTTTCCCATTTTTTTTTCAATTCCTCAAGCAAATGTCAAGTTTTTGGACGCAGGAAACCTTCGGGACGCCTTGGGAGGGGAGGACAGGGAGCAGGGTTTGACGTGGAGGGGTTGGAGCAGGCGGACCTGGCGAGGTGGGGCTCGCTCGGTCCATCACGTGTGTGACCGAGGCAGGAGGCTCGGAGCTGGGAAAGTGCTTTTGCTGGCTGTAATTAGGAATTTAATTGCAAGGCGTTATCTCACGGGCTCGGAGCCGATGCAGAGCCATACGTCCCCCATAGCCAATCGCATGCAGGGGTGACGGAGAGGGAAGGGAGCTGGGAACGCTCTCCCTCGCAGATTTCCAGGCCTTTCTGCTGCTGTGTGGTCCCTTTCCCTTCTCACGGACTAACGATGGAAGCAGACGGTCAGATAAGCCCCGGGGAGCCGAGCCCCGCACGGCCCCGAAGCTTCGCTCGCCGCGAGCCTGCGTGGGACCGCCGGTCCCACACCACCTCCGGCGGCCCCAGCTGTGCCCGGCCCGCTCGCGCTTTCGTTTCCCGTTTGGTTTTTCCCAAAGTGTATTTTCGGGAGGCGGAGATGTCACAACCCTTCCTTCCTCCCCTCCTCGGAGGGGCCACGGTGGCAGGACCCCGTCCTCGCAGCCTCCTGGCCCCGCGGGGAGCTGCCGGCGGGGGCTGGCACTGCTGCCCCCGCCTTCGTCCTGAGGCTGTGGGGCGACGCGGTGCAGGAGGGGGAGCGAATTCCCCCCCCCCTGAGGACCTCCTGGGACCGTCAAACACATCTCAGCACGGGCAGCGGACACCTCGTGGCGGCCAGCAGCCCCGTCCGGCTCACCCCGCTCAGCTCAGCCGCTGGCTGCAACTCACTGAGTATAAATAAAGAGCGTTTCTCACGAAATCCACCCTCTCGGAGGTCCCCAGGCGGAGAGCTGGCCCTGCTGCAGGGCTCAGGAAATCTTGATCCCCCAGATCTCCGACCACCCCCCGTGTAGCCGACGTTTGCTCGCCGGGTTGGCGGTGCAGTGCCCCCGCTCCCCGCAGCACCGTGCCATTTTCAGGCTGCCTCCCGCTGTCCGTGTCCCTTCCATTTGGCCCCTCCTTGTCCTTTCTCTTGTCTTTTTTCTTTTTTTTTTCCTCGTTATGTGTGTGCGAGGCCAGATGGGAGGAAAGGTCGGAGTCGCTGATGGTAAACTCCGGGCTGAAATCTGGATTTTCCCTAAGTCTGGATGGCTGTGCCTGGCCTAACCCTGCAAACGGGCTCCAGCGGGCTCTGCTCTGAGGTTTTGGGGCTGCCGTATCACCAGTGCACGTTCATTTCTTTTGGGGCTCGTCCCCATCCTGCTCCTGACCTCGCCTGAACGAGCTCCTGCTTGTTGCTTGCCGCCGGCCGCCCGGAGCTGAACAGGCTCAGCCCCGACGCCTCCTGCAGCTCTGCCCCTGACCTTTATTTTCCCTTCAATCAATACACAAAAGCCGTGCTGCAGCAATACCAGCACGTCAAGGGAGCCCAGGTGATTTATCTCATCCGAGGAGCCGATTCTGCTTTTGAGGCTCCAATCCAGGCAAGCTTTTGTTTCTCCAGCCCCCCCCCTCTTCTGCGGTGCCTTCGGTTCAAGCGCCTTTTATTCATCATCCCCTGACCCCCGGCTCCTGGCATTATTGGCTCTGCGTCTTGCTTTTAATCTGCTATAAAATGAAGGCAGCTCCGGGTAAAACACCGCTTTTATTCTTCCTGAACATCATGATTCCTTTACGGAAAAAAAAATAATAATAATAATTAATTAAAAATGTTGAAAGCGAGTTGAGGTTCGTTAATTAAAAAGCTCCAGGAGAAAAAAAATAAAAAATAAAAAATCTATTAGGAAACCTCTGGAGGTGTTTGTGAACCTGTCACTGCGGAGAACCGAGCCCCCGGGGGCTCTCCTAGGGCTGGCTGTGCCTTGGTGGCAGGGAGGGCACCTGGAGCCCCCCCGGGCAGGAGGCGCATCCCCGGCTCCTTTCCCACCGCCGCTCATCGGGAGCTTTCCTCTCCTCCTCGCCGCATCCTGCCTGCGGCCACCAAGGGTGGCCGGCTCTCCCAGACCACATTCTGGGTGGAAAAGCCGCGTATTTGGCACTGAGCATTCCTGCTGGCTGCGGTGAGGCCGGTGCAGCTGTGCCCGCGGGAGGGATTCTGCTGTGTAACCGCTTCGCCCGCCAAAAGCGCAGAGACCCCGTCTCCTCCTTCCTCGTGTCTATCGGCAAAAGCTCTGGGAATTGCTTTTTCAGCTGGGCTGGAGCTGAGGTTTGCAAGTCCACTGGTCCCGAAGACCGATCGATGCGTGCCGATAGGCTTTTCCCATCAGAACATTTATTTTTCCAACGGGACACCGAGTTCTCAAACAAATGGAGGCTTGCACAGAGATCGCCTGCCTCGGTTTGGCAGCAAACGGGAATATTTTTCTTTATTCCGAAACCAAATTTTTGTGGCTAAATAGAGCCGAAAATACATCTTCCCTTCCCCCCCCCCCCACCTCTCCCAGACACGAGACAGCTCTGAATGCCGAAAGCAACTCTTCCCCGCCGCAAATGGACCGAATAAACCCAGCACGAGACCGGTGCTCAGCAGAAGCAGATGCGCCTCTAATGCTGTCATCTACAGCAAGCTGCGTCTGCAAACTGATCTTTTATTAACGAATTTGTATAGATGGGAGAGCTGCGGGGGCCGCGCCAGCCCCGCCGCCGGGAGCGGGATGTGCCATCGCCCCGTGCCCGCGGGCTGCGGCACGGCTCCCGGGGGGCAGCGCCAGGGGGCTGCTGGCTGCCCCCCCATGGCCCCCCTGCAAAACGGGGGAGTTTATTTCTCTGCCAGCATTTAGCCCCGGTTCCCCTTCAGCCGCAGGAGGGGAGCCGGGGCGCTGGGGGCTCTGTTGGTGTTGGTGGTGCCGGTGCAGGTTTTGGAGGGGGTGTCGATGGTCAGTGGCTGGCTGGGAGCTGCTGTGGGCTGGGTTAGCAGGGAACCGGTGGGAGGGAAGGCAGGGCAGGGCAATCCCACCAGCTGCCCGTGGGCGTTTGGTCAGTGCTTTGCAGGCTGGGGGGGATTAGGAAATATGTCCCTGCCCCAGCCCAGGCCAAGGAATCCTCACCCTCAACACCAAAGGTGTCCTCGCAGGGCTGAGATTACCGGGATCTGCAGACGGAGAGCCTGGAGCCGTCCTTCACATCCTGGGGTCGTGGCGCTGGACACGAGGCCGCAGCAGCCCCCACACACCCCGTGCCCACCCCACGGGCTGTGTCCCCAGGAGATGTCCCCACGTCAGGGCAGGAGGCTGGGGAGGAGAGGCTGGCTGTGCCCTCACCTGGGACCTGGGCTGCTAGTGGGAGTGCCAGAGAAATGTGCTTTTCCCTTCCAATCCGGCCGATGCAGGCTCAGAGCGCATCTCGCCTTTCCTCCCCCCAGGAAGAGCAGCTTTTCCAGAGCCTTCACAGCCTCACCGACAGGCAACGAGACCTATAAATCCTGGGGGAAACACAGAGAAACCACCATTAAAACACAGGTAGAGTCCGTGAGCCCCGTGGCAGGGCAGAAAGGCAAAACCCAGGCTTTTTCCCCCAAGCAATACTTCCTTCCCTCCCACCTAACTGCTGTGTCCCACCTGGTTTTACTCCGGAGCAGTGCTATGTGGTGCCAGGGTCGGAGCCAGCCTCCCTCCTGGTCTCTTCCTCTCCCTCGGGGTGCCTGGGAATGGAGGAGAAGGGGTGAGCTGGGGGGGGAGGCTTTGCACCCAAGGAGCTGAGCCCTCAATAGCAGGACAACACCGCATTTTTCCCGTTTTTCCCCTGGCTCTGCAAAGCAATGGGCAGAGGGAAAGGGTGAGCATCCCTTGGAGGGTGGCCAAGCACATTGGCTGAAGCCCCACGAGGTATTGCTGCAAATATGCTGAGTTTAGCCAACAAATATATATTTTTTCCCTTTTTTTGCAAGGAAAAGAAAGAAACCATACAAGTCCTCCATCATTCCCTCTTCCCAGTCAGTGATCCCTTTACAGTGGCCCGTCCCGAACTGGGTCAGTGCGTGAAACCCAGCAGTGTTTCCACCCCAGTGCCATTCCCGGGCAGCTGCCACAGCCCTGGGCTGCTTTTGGGTGGCAGGACTTTGACTTTTGGGTGCCCACGGCACCATCCTGGAACAGGGTGGATGGAGGAGCCAGCGGTGCCCAGGCGCGTGGGAAGGAAGCGGGGGCTCTGCCGGCAGCACTTCCCTGTGCCGGTGCCAAGGCTCCGCATCTCGGCTGTGCCCTCGGACCTCCATCCCCTGCCCCACCAGGCTGAAATAAGGCAGCGGGGTCGGAAGCTGCCTGGGGAACAGCCACACGTGTGTGCACGGAGCTTGCTGCCCACAGGAGCCAAAGGGGAGAGTGGTTTGATGCCGTGATTCTCGCCCTGCCCTGCTCCCGGTACCCTTCCCTGCCCGAGCTGCACCCGAAGGCAATCGGTGTAATGGTTCAGCAGCTGGTGGCAAAGGGGAATTAGTGCGTGGCTGCTCGGGGACCAGGTGTTGGCATCTCCTCTCAGTGAACGTGGCTGAGCCGTGCCCAGAAATTGCCTGGAGCCACCGGAGGGACCCTGCAGAGCCCGGGGCAGGGGGCGAAACCCATCCCCGCCTGCGGGTACCCGGCGGGTTCTCCGCTTCCAGCACGTAGCTCTTTTCCAGCGCGAGAATCTGGGGTCACTTCCAACATCTCGCTCAAAAACCAGACGAAAAAGCCTGAGACTCCCTCTGAGTCACTGGCATGTTGTTACCAAGGACACTAAGGTTCCTGATTTTGAAGAAGAGATTAATTACATTCTGCAAATAGACATTTTATCTGCATTGAAGAGCAGCGAGGGCTGGTTCTTTTAGAGTAGCTCATTATGGATCAGCAGGTAGTATTGTGACAGATGTAGGAATCCAGTCGCATTGTCACTTGGGTTTAATCATCAGAAAGCTGTCTTCCCCGGGTCAGCTTCTAGTGAGGATTTGTAATATTTACATAGCACTTGGGGCTGGCTTCTTTATTGCCGGAGTCTGTATTCGCTCGTCAGTCTCTCATTATGCATGTGCCAGTATTAATTGCATTTAGAAATGAGATTCTAAAGGAGAAGTGAGAGCTATTTAGACCTCCATTCAGCTTGAAAGACAGCAGCTTTCTGTGTGACAGCTCTCGAGATGTTCTTGTGCTCAGCTCTCTCTCCAGCTGAAAAGCAGGTGTTGGAGAGAGTTGGTGCCGGAGCCACTGTATCAGCACTGCCTTTTGTGCATGCCCAGACATTTATATAACAGGCGGTATAATGACTCCGCAGAAGTGGCACAGAATTGACCCTTGTGGTACTGGATTAAAGCACAGCAAGGCAGGGAGCAGATCTGCTCTCGTGCTCTATAGATATTAGGGGGGAAGCGGTGCTAAAACCAGCTGGTGCCTTGTCTCCCGTGGAAGGAGGTGGGTTATTTCCCCGCTGGTGGGTTTGGGGGGTTATTTATCAGCCTGGCTGTGCCTGCAGCACTTCGGAGCTGTACTTGTGGCCTTGCTAATGTATTTAAAGTCGCACAGAAATTCAGCTGACACTTGTCTGTGCATGCCTGCTGCGTGCTGATTGCTCCAGCCCGGAGATGCGGAGCCGTGCGCTGCTGCTGCTGGCTGCCAGCCGTGCCTGGCGCTGGAAATGAGGAGGTCACGTCCTGCTTCCCAGAGGGGATGGAGCTGGGAGGTGGAATCCAGATGATGCCAAGCTACCGGCTCTGTTTTCTTCAGCCCAAGGTGCAGAGGGTCTGTCCTTGCCTTAGGGCAAGGGGAGCGATGAGGGTGTCCTTTTGGGGGGGAGAGGTTGGCGCAGGCACCAAAGGCTCCCTGTCCCCGTGTGGTGCGGACCCTCTCCCAGGAAAACAACCCTCCTGGGTCTGGGGGACTTGTGCCTGCCCTGCTGAGGGGGGCTGAGAAAGCAGCAGTAAGGGCAAAGCCACGTTTCACTTCCCCAAAGCGCTCCCTTCGCTTTGCCTTGGCCCAGCCCTGCACCACGGAGCCCCCGTTCTGCTCCTTCCGCCTGACCCCGCCTGGAGAACGTGTCCCCTCACACTGCTGCCTCTTCCCTGCAGGCTCCTTTGAGTGCTCCTTTGCTGCCTTGGGCGCTCACCGCCTTGCGTGCCATGAACCAGCACTGAGACAAGCTGTGGGCCGGCAGCGTCTCCATCTCCCCAAGCCTCACATCTCCAGGAGCAGCCCCTGCCCAGCGTACCCCAGCAGGGACCAGAGGGGGAAGACCTTGGGAAAGGCAAACAGAGCAGGCACCCATAACCAGCCCAGGATGTTCTCGCTGAATATCCCATAAACCAGCAAATAAATTGCTGCTCGATGAGCAAACCCAAGGGCTGAAGCCCAAGGAACCCCCCTGGGCCTCCCTGCCCCTCTGTGGGGAGGTTAGTCAGGTGAGCACATCACTTCCAGCCATCGGGCTGTTAGGAGGAGACCCTTCAAGCCTCTTTTTTTCAAGACGGTGGGAGCCAACTCCGGGGACCAACCTGAGCCCCCAGCCCCGTGGCTGAGCACCCCAGCCCTGCCAGCACAGGTCAAGGACACCCCGCGCTGCCCCTGGCAGCCCCAGGGCTTATAAATAGAAGACGGGACGTGAAGGAGGTCAATGAGCAGGGGATTTTACATAATCTCTTCTTGCCTGTGCTGTTCATTTGTGTCCTTTGCCCAGGACGCACGCCCTGCTTGGCGCACGGGAACGTCAGAGCTGGAGTGACGCTCCTGCACCGAGACGGCTTTATCCCACGCAACGTGTGCGCTCCCGTCTTCTTCCTCGCTCTGTGCTGGTTTTCGGAGAGATCTTTAATCCAGGGGTCATCCAGAGCAAGGCACATGTGATGGAAATCCCAGCCCAGCTGCTGGATAAGACCCTGGTGGCTGCCTGGCCCGAGCCTGGTCCTTTCGGCCACCAACATCCAGCTGCATCAGAACTGGAGGCCACTGGAGGACACTGCCTGCCCTCCACCATGCCCATCCGAAGCCTTGCTCCCTTCTGCCCTGCTTGCCCGTAACATTTCTCCACAGTCTCTGATGGGCAGCGCTTCTTTCTCTTCCTCCTGTCACTTCTATTTTCCAGACGACGAGAGGCTGGAGATGAATTCTCTCCTGGCATAAACCTGTCAGCGGAGCTGCGGTGATTTATGCCAGCGCAGAGCGAGGTGGGTAGATGGATGACCAAAATAGAGCGAGCAGAAAACCTGTTACCTTCCCCTGCAGGAACAGGTTTGTTCTCTGCCACAGACCCGCGGCAGGACTCGCTGGGATGTGACTGCTGCTCTTTTAAGTTTTAATAGCCGGTGGTCTCCAGTGATGAGAGCAATTAATCTCCAGAAGAAGTAACCCAGCAGCACGCGGCTTCTCTCGTGGCTGGTATCAGTGTCTGGCCCAGACACCAGCCTGAGAGCTGCAGCAGGGCTTGGAGGGAGCTTCTCTTAGCCATCTACCTGTGAGTCCTTCCTTTGCGCTGCTCGGGGTCCTGTGCCACGCCGGGGAGCCCTCATGCCATGCCTGGCCTCAAGCTGCCAGCAGCAGGCACGCTGCCTCTGGGCAGGGCTCAAACTGCTCCTGGAGGTGCCTCAGCCACCCCCTGGTGCCCCCCTGACAGCCCCACGCCTGTAGGGAGAGCGTGATTGCTCAGGCACCAAGAAGCCTTCAGTTCAGCCAGGGCTGCAGGTAGCACGGGGAGGGCTGGAGGGCGCACAGGGCAGGAGATGCCTTCCCTGCCTCGAGTCCTGCTTCTCCTTGCCCTGACTTAATTGGCTCATTAAGTGGCAATTTGACCTCCCCACTTTCAGATGTCTCCAGTCTCTGCTGGTAAATAGATTTGCGCGTCTACAGCGGAAACCTCGAGCTGAGCCTGGCGGTGGAGAGGGCGGAGAGCCCTGAACAGGAGCAAAGCTCCCTCCTGAGAGCCGCGGGGAGCTGCAGGTAGCCGCAGCCGCCGGCACCGTGCCCGTGTCACGGCGGGGACGTGCAGAGCCCACCCCGTGCTCCGGGCACGGCTTTGTCCTTGCCTTGCCGTGGGACTGCAGCAGGTCCCTTCCCATCTGCTCCCGGCTGGCACGCCAGGGCGTGTGTGTGTGTGTGTGTGCGCACAGCTCCCAAGCCTCTCCGTACCGAGACCCTCAGCCAAACCTCCCGGCACCCCAGGAGGGAGCAGGGCCTTCCCGTGGTGAGGTTGCAGCAGGTGAAGGTTGGGGGCTCGGCGCCGCTGGGGTGTCCCCGGTCATGTTCCCCGTGCCCGAGAGCACTGCGTGGTTTCCTCCCCAGGCAAACCGCAGCTTGCCGGGGTGAACAGCGGGGTGCTGGGCTGCAGCCCTTGGGGAACCACCAGCGCCTTGATCAGCATCGCAGGAGCTCAGCCCCGTCCCTTCGCCCCACAAAGGGACAGGACTCATCCTGCATTTCTTCCTTGCTGGCCAGCTGGGAGGAGAGGACAACAGATCCCGTAACGCCCGGCACAGGGGCGCATTGCCTGGTGCCACCCAGAGCACTGAAGCCAGAAGGAAACCAAACCCCTCCAAAGGACGGGCTGAGCAGCGGGACCCTCCCCCCCCAGGGCCACCCTTCGCTATCCTGTCCCCGCTCAGGGGGTCCCCGAGGGGACGGGGAAGGGAAGAGGACGTACGGTTCGACTTTGTTGAAGAAGCGGCGGCGCAGCATCACGACCAGCGTGCCGATGAGCAGGACGGTGGTGCACATGGCGCTGCCTCCATCACCGCGCAGCGCTGCCGCCCCTCGCCGCCCTCCCCGAGGGTCCCCGCTCGCCCCCGGGGGCTGGCGGCAGTGCCCGGCTCCCGCGTCCGCCCCGACTGGCGGGTGCCTCTCCCCAGCGGCCACCTGAAGGCTCTCCTTGGGGCTGGTTTTAGGAGGAATTAGAGCAGGATCAGAAGTAATTAACAGGCAGCAAATGAGGACGCTCTCCTCTGACCTTAGCACTTAATTGCTTGTGGCATGCTGTGCTCGCGCCCTGGCTGGCCACCCACCCCAGCCCTCGGCCAGGTGGGCTCTGGGGGGGTCCTGGTGCCCCAAGCCTCTTTCCACCCCCTCCATCCCATTTCCCCCCTCTCCTTCTTGCCCCCACCAGCCCACCCCGGCACCCATCGCTGGGGGCTCCCCTCTGCTCCCCCCTTTCCCCTGTGCCTCCCTCCCCTCCCTGCCCATTTTCTGCCCACTCCTCCCCTCTCCCTTTCCCTCTGGCTCCTGCCTCATCCCGCTCCCCCCTTCCCGGCTCGGGTAATCTGACAGGCTCAGACCTGCGTGTAATTCCCCATGGATACGTCTCAGCCAGCTGATCCTGAGACCTTGTCTGCATCCTCCCCACACTCAGGCCGGCTTTGCCTCCTCCTCCCCGCTCTCGGCGGCACGCACACCTCTCCCCCGGCACGGAGACGACCCCACGCTCTTTCCCCAGACCCCTGTTCCCGTTTTCCAGCTGGAAAACTGATTCCCCACGCAAAAGGATTTTGAAATCGGGGTCAAACCCAAACAACCTGGCCTGGTCCAGGTTCATCAGCTGATGTGGTCTGAAATAGAAAGCGATAGCGAGCTTTCTGGGAAGCCTGGCTCTGCATCCCCAGAGATGCTCTGCGAGCCCAGCCACCGCAGGAGCCTGGGGCGGCTGTGATTAATCCCTGCTCGATGGCAACATCCTCTTGGACTGCTCCAAACCTTAAAAACAACAGCCATCAACAGCACTTGAAACATCAGTAAAGCCAAATCCCTCCGAGCCTGTCCAGTAAACAATTCCAGGACCTGAACGCGGGGGTTGGATGAGGGTGGAGGGGATGGATCCGGCCTCCCTGCTGGCTCCGCAGGGATGGGAAGCCTGCAGGAGCCTGTGGCAGGAACACCCCAAGCATCCCCTGCAGCCAGACCCAAAGGAGAGGGAATAATTCCTCCCCAGATGAAGGGAAATGGGGCTCCCTTACGCAAGGCACTGGGAAGCCAAGCCTGATGCCCCGGGCAGCCGCGCTGGAGCGCTCGGGGCTCCCAGGAGCACGTTGGGGTATGCTGTGAGCTCCTCGAAGCCAAATAAACAGCAACTGCTGGCTGAGCCAGAGCCCAGGAGACTGGAAGGACCTTCCCTTCCCTGGCAAGAGGCAGCGCAGCTTTCGTAATCCCTGGGAGGACGTCGCTGCCTGAAAGCCCCTCGCCCCTGGCCAGGTGACACCGCGAGGTCCCCGCTCTGGTGCCCCAGACGCCATCGGAGGGCCTGAGAAAGCTCAGCCCGTGGCAGGGCCAAGGCAAAGTCTCCTTCGGGGACCCATTTCCACCCTTCCCACCTCCGCATCCAACCAGAGGGGGACACCCCGGACCGACCCGTGCCTGGCACCGGGGCAGGGTGCGGGGACACGGGGTCAGGGCTGAGCTGGGGCCGACCCCCAGCACCCCAAGGGGCCGGGTGGAGGAGCTGGGGGGAGCCCAGTGGGATGGATTCGCCCACCCGGCACCCAGGTGCCGGTTCCTGTGCTTATTTGACATGCAGTGAACTCGCCGGCCGAGCCTGCCCTGCGCCGGAGCGTATCACTTCCAAACACACTTGATTGGCACCGCGAGATGCTCGGTTCAAAGGCAAAGTAATGTGAGCAGATTAGTTAATGCTTCTTGCCCTGGCCCTTGAGAGCGGGGCTGGAATGGCAAGGCAGACTTAATGGGTTTTGAAGGCTTTTCTTTTTAAGATATGAATCAATGAATCTGTACGGGGAGCATGGATAATGTGATCGGAATAAGAAACAGGGCTCGGCTTTGAACCTGAGCGAGGTCCCTGACAGTGTTTACTTCATGTCCTGGCACCAAATGCAAGATGACATGAATATATTAGCTTGCTGGCTTTCCTGAGCAACCCCTGCCACAGCCAGACCGGCTTCAGGAAGGAAAAGAGCAGCAAAGAGAATCTGCTTGGAAGTGCCGACTTGTTTTCCAATAGCCCTGTCAGCCTCGCTTACTGCCGACGTGTCGGGCTGTGACGGGGGTGCTGGTGCTTGGGCACGGGGAGGCCGAATCCTGCCGGGAGCCCAGGGAGAGCTCGCTGTCTGACCGCGGTGGGCTCGAAGCCCTTCGACACCAGGGTGGCGAGGAGTGAACCTCGCCCCGCGGCGCGCCGTGGTGCACGCTCGCCGCTTCCTACCCGAGTGCCTCTTGCTTCATCCCCGCAGCTTGCATCACAGAGTTTCAGTTCCCGAAAATCTCGGTGGGGACGGTTGTGGGGCAGGGGGTTTGCAGCAGCTCCTGGGATGGGACCAGGTTGGTCCCCGGGGGGAAGCGCTTGCCAGGGGCTGCCTCAGCAGCTTCTGGCCCCGCTGGCCAGCCAAGCCCCGTGCCAAGTCCCGCTGACCTACTCACTTCCCTTTCCACCCCCCCCTGGATTTCCTAATGCTTGTTTTTCAGGTTGTTGTGGCTTGGTAGGGATTTTTTTGGGGGGGGGAGGAGGGGGTGACACAAGATGGGACATCCCCATTTCACCCGCCTTCCTCCCCTGTGCCTGCAGCTGCTGCCGGCCGTTTGCCCATCTTCATCCCGCGCTCCCTGTGCCGGAGCCTCGGCAGCGTTTTCCACCTTTTTTGGGGGGTCAGGGAGCAGCCAGGGGCTGGGGTCCCATGGGGGTGGCTTGGGGCAGGGTCCCCTCGGGGGATCGCTTCAGCCCCGGGTCTCTGCACGAAGCCGCAGCACTCGGACCTCGACCCACTGGGGAAACCTGAGAACCTGAATCTGTTTTGGAAGGAGATCCCGCTCTGCTCCGGTCCGTACGCCTTCCCCACCCGCGTCAGCAGCATCGCGGGAGGTCTCGTTTCAATCAGGGGAGGAATGTCTGCCCCGGGCTTTGCGCCGCACAAACAGCTTGGGTTTCACTTCCCCGGACACGAGGGGACAAGGAGACGGGGCAGGGGGACACGGGCAGGGGGACAGCACCTCCCCGCACCGCCACCTCTCCGGGACAGCCCTTCCCAGCTGTGCTGGGGACACAGGGCTGGGGACAAGCCCCTGAGCAGGGTCTCGCTGCGCTTCTGGTGCTCAGGAATAAATAGTGCCGTGATTAAATCCAGGGGTCCCAGCCCCCCGGGGTGGGGATGCAGGCGGTGGTGCAGCCCCAGCTGGATCGGGGGGTCCTGTTGGGCCTCTCCCCTTTCATCCCCTGGCTGTGCTCCCCACATGTCCCCCCCCGGCACAGCTGAAGGCCAGAGCTGGAGCTCCAGCTTTGTGCGGGTCTCCTGGGATCCGAGAAGCCGGGGGAAGGAAACCTGCAATAAGCACGGAGCATTTGCACAAGGCTTTAAGCTAAATCCTCCCCTCCCAGCGCGCCTGGCTGGAGCGGGCGCCGCAAAGCCCTTTCCTAAAGTCTCCTTATTCCTTTTCAGGCCAGGACGTCACAGCTGGCAGCAGGGCTGGGTGAGGGCATTGCCCTTCTGGCAACGGGGGCTTGGGGTCGGCGGTGCTGGGGAGGACACGTCCAGCGTCTGGGGGTGAGGGTGCAGCCCCCCGGGGGTAAGCAGGATGCCGGGGAGGATGGAGCACGTGCGCACAACCCGCAGTAGCTCTCAGCCATGGTGATGGGAGCAAAAATGAGATGAGCCATAGCAGCATCTTGTGCCCTCCGCCCTGTCCTGGGAGCAGAGAAAGTTGCCAGGAGCCAGGGCTCTTCTTCTAAAAGCCTTGGGCTGCGCCACACTGGTGCACTCGGCTGCATTGCTCTTCAAATCCCAGGGCTGCTCCTCTTCTGGCCAGGTCGGTGTCCCGGGGATCTGCAGCCGTGGTCCTCGTCCGGGCAGCACCACGCCGGCACCAGGGCTGTGACCTGGGCAGCCCCAGCAGCTCCCCCCTCCATGGGCTCCCTTGGGGAATTCAAGGCATGTGGCTGCAAAAGTCTGTTTGTGGGGAGGTCCGAGAGAGGGCACGGTGCTGGAGACCTGCTCACGGGGACACCAGCAGCCACCCACTTCGCTTCAGGAACCCAATGCCACGGCTGTCCCCATGCACGGGGACGGTGGGCTCAGCCCAGAGGGCCCAAAGCTGGCCAGGGCTTGGATGTGGGGCTCCCACCTCAGCCTCAGCAAAGAGTCAAGGGTGGAGATCTGCCATCAGCCACATCCCACGCGCTGTGGAGCTGAAGTCGCGTTTTTTTGCCTTCACCTCCCACTCTAGGATCGGGAGCCAAGTACATTTCTCATTGCACCCAACGCGCGGGGAGGAGGAGGAGAGGCGATGTGGGAGGGCAGGGGAGCGGGAGAAGCCGTCGGCAGGCGGCCACGGACCACGCACGAGCACGGCACACCAGGAGCAAGGGTGCAGGGGGCTGCGAAATCCATACTCATCCCCATCCCCAGTCTCATCCCCATCCCATCCCCATCCCATCCCTTCCCCAATACCATCTCCATCCCTATCCCATCCCCATTCCATCCTCATCCTCATCCCCATCCCCAATCCCATCCCCATCCCATCCCATCCCATCCCCATCCCATCCCCATTCCATCCTCATCCCCATCCCCTATCCCATCCCCATCCCATCCCATCCCATCCCCATCCCCATCCCATCCCCATTCCATCCTCATCCCCATCCCCGTCCCATCCCATCCCCAATCCCATCCCCAATCCCATCCCCATCCCATCCCCAATCCCATCCCCATCCCTTTTGGGGGTGAAAACAGAGGACGGGGCCACCCAGGCTGATCCCATCTCGGCCTTCTCCATGGGGACCAAGTCCCCTGTCCCCATCCCCGAGCCCCAGGAGCTGGGCAGGGACCGCGGGCACCCAGCCAGTGCCACCCCAGTCCTCAGGACTGCCACCTCCCTCCGTGGTGCATCTGGCACCAACAGGACCAGTGGGACACCCGGGTCCTGTGGGGTTTGTAGGCTGGTGGGGCAGCGCCAGGTGATGCTGACTGCCTGGGATTTGCAGCGATGGTGCCCATCTTTCTTCTGCAACAACTTGCATCCTAACCCCGAGCTCCCTGGGAGCGATATTTGGGGGGAAAATATGGAAATGGGATGCTGCCAGGTGACAATGCGTGGCTGCACTCGTGGCCCTTATTCATGTCTGGGGTGAGAAGCAGAAGCTGAGGGTGACTGGGGTCTGTCTGGGGTTTGTAGGCAGCTGGCGTGGAGCATCCCCGCTGCAGCACAGCCACCCTCTTGTGCCTGCAGTGCCTTCCTCCTTGGGAAGGAGCCGTGCACGTGGCACAGCCGGCAGTGATGTCCCCAGAGAGGGGGCAGGAGCCCTCTTGGGAGGGCTTGGGGACTCTTCACTCATTTTTAATACAGCTTTGGGCCTCTCAGCCCAAAAGCTTTGACCCCAGGTGCCAGAAAGCAGGCAAAGCTCCGGCTGATGCTACAAGGTTGGCCGAAACACAGGGTAGGAGAGCCCCAGGAGAAGAGCCCTTCTTTTTTCACCAGTTCTCCACCTGGATCGTGGTCTGAGCTTTCATATTTGCCCGAATCTGAGTTGTTCCTGAGCACGCAGGCGCTGCATTGCAGCCTGGTGCTGTGCTGAAGCAGGATCTCGGCGCCGTGCCTCCTCCCCGGGGAGGCCGAGCGGCGTGGGCGCGTTCCCTGGAGGTGGCAGGGGCTCCTGTGCTGCGGGCGGCCGCCTGGTGACCTTGTGCCCAACGCCTGAGCCCAGGCTCCTCAGCCCTAATCCTGGTGGCTAACGAGCAGGAGGCAAATCCAAACCTGAAGTTGCCTGGGGAGCAGCCAGCGATCTCGGTGGTGTTGCTGGTGACACGGATCGTCCTGAACCCGGTGGCGAGGGCTGGCCGTGCCGCTGGGTTTACGGGCTGGGGGTTTGGCTCTGGGCCAGTGTCGGGGGGTCCCGGCCTGTTGAGGGGGACATGTAGGGGGGTGGTGACAGCAGCATCCCCTCCGCCTGCTCCCTTTACATCTGCAGGAGAAGATTTGCTGACGCCGGCGGTCTCGCTGCTGGTATCGGGGTGGCGGCTGAGGCTGGTTTGGAGGAGAAGCAGAGCAAAAAGGCTCCGCAGGGCTGCAGCAACACAGCTCCGGCCCCTTCAGAGCTGCACCCTCTGCCTGCCTGTGTGCCTGCCTGTGTGTCTGTCTGTCTGTGTATCTGTCTGTGTCTGTCTGTCTGGCCGCTGCTCCTCTTGCATGCAGGCGGGTGCAGGAGCGTGGTGGACGAGCCCAGGCTCCCTCGCAGGCTGTTTTCTCCCGTCTCCGATCCCCCTCTGGAGGACCGGTGGTTATTACAAGTCTCGGTAGTTTCCTTCTCCCTGCCCTGTGGGGTTGATGTGCTGGATCTGCAGGGCTGACATGCCCCATTTGCAGGGAGCAGAAAATGGCATTTGGGTAAAAACAACCCCAAGCCGCACGCAGGGGGAGCCTGGCACGGAGCTGTCCCCGCGCTCCCCGTCCCTGCCAGCAGCACTGACCCCCTCATTTATTTCCCTGCTGCCTGAACTCCGTCTCCCTTTGCCATTTGGTCCCTGGAAAGCAAATCCTTTCTCTTAGTGGGTCCCACAGGACGGGTGCCGGCCCCCTTGGGTGGCAGAGGAGCTCGCGGCTCCGAGGATTTATCGCCCAAAACACGAGCGCTTGCAAAATGAGGTAGCGCCGGGGCAAGAGGAGGAGAGGCAATGCTCAGCTGAGCCAGCTGCTGGGATAAGTTTAACGGCGCGCTTCGGGTCTGGAATTTCCTCTGCTCTGTTTACAAGAAAAAAAAAAAAAATCACAAAAAACTTCCAACCCCACCCCCACCCCCCCCAGCGCACCGTCCTGATGCTGCCCAGAGCCTCTTCCTCCTCTCTGCCTCTCAAAAAAAAAAAAAAGAGAGCAGGAGGGAGGAGTGGGAGAGAGGAGGAGAGAGGGAGAAAGTGAGCTCACGTTCACACATTGGGGAAGAGGCTGGTCTTGCAATGCCTTTGAATATTTTACTTTTCGGCAGTTTCCCATCAGTCAGCCGCGCGCACCCGGGGCTGAGCTGAGGCTCGCCACAGCCATGGGCGGCACGGGGAGACCGGAGGTCTAAGCGCGGGCACCCGACCCCGGGGCTGCTTTCTAAAATCACGCGCGCAGGCAGGCAGGCAGCGCCCGCGCGGCCGCCCAGCAGACACCTTCTCTCTTCTCGCAGGAGATCCCCGCGCACACTCACACGCATCTCCCCGAGCCTCCTCCTGGCTTCCCGGAGGATCGTGCCAGCTGCTTCCCATGGAGAAAGTCCAGGGAGAAATGGAGATCGAGAGGTGGGAAAGAAGTGAAGAGATCTCGGAGGCGGAGAAGAAGGTGATTCAGGAGACATGGAGCAGAGTATACGCAAACTGCGAGGACGTTGGGGTCTCCGTGCTCATCAGGTATTTAAAAAAATAAAGGGCAATAAAGAGGAGCGGATCCGAGCGAATCCCTTTATAGCTAAGGACGAGGCAGAACAATATATAGAACTGGAATGCGATGAATGACAGCGAGTGGGGAGCCTGCTCGGTGCATCGCTTGGCTCGGCGCGGGGACGGTTTCACAGCACTCCTCTGATTTCAACACGTTCGAGCCGGGGGGCGGCGGCGGGGGGAGCGGGGGAGCCTCTCTCCAGGGACTTTGTGGGAAGCTGCTTCCCTCGGAAAGGTCACCTTAGCCTGCGCGCGGAGGTGGGGGAGCGCGGAGGAGGGAGAGCGGCGCCGGGCTCGGCTCGCCGGGGCTGGGTTGGTTTTGTTGTGGGTTTTTTGTTGTATTTTTTTTCCCACCCCCCCCCCCCCTCCAAATAGATCCG
Source organism: Heteronetta atricapilla (assembly GCA_011075105.1). Lineage (NCBI taxonomy): Eukaryota > Metazoa > Chordata > Aves > Anseriformes > Anatidae > Heteronetta > Heteronetta atricapilla. Next base: position 4,973,587 of record CM021748.1, read on the forward strand.
TGCGGATGGCTTTGGTACGTACCAGGCTGGCGGGTGAAATAATGCAAGTTGGGAGCCAAGACAAAACCCAAGCAGGTGTCTCCGAGGGCACCATCTGTCCCTCCGGCGGCAGCGTCGGCGGGAAGGAGAGCGCCGAAGTTGGCTGCGGGAGGGGGTGCAGAGGGCACAGGCGGGGGGGGGACACAGCAGGACCGGGTGGGGCAGGGACCGAGCAGGACCAGGAGCAGGGCACGGGGCATTGCCCGAGGCGTGGGGCATCGTCTGATGGCTCAGAGCATCGCCCATGGCTCAGAGCATCGCCCCACGGCACGGAGCATCCCCCACCAGCGTGGGGCCGGGTGGCAGAGAGATGGGCGAGTGCAAAGCCCCCAAAAAGCAAAAAGGGGAAGAGGCTCCGTGGGGGGAAATAGGGGCAGGAGGGTTTTCTTGCCCCTGACCCCGTTGTTTGGGGTGTGACCTGTGCCTGGGGAAGGCGCCCAGGTGAGTCCCGCGGGGCTGCAGGGATGCTGAGCGCTCGCGGTGTCGGTGGTGCTGAGCACCAAGCCTTTCCCCTGTTTAAAAGGGGAGAGGGGGACGGGCAGGGGCGCAGGCGAGCTGCCTGCACTGAGCTGTTGGCAGGCAGCAGAGGGGCTCCCTGGAGCCACAAACCTGTGGCACCCACCGCCCTGGGGAACAGCAAAGGGGGGATCTCCCTGGTGGGGCTCTCCTTGCCAGCACCCAGCCCCATGCACCCCAAGGACGGGGCTGTGACCTCCCCCTGTGCCCCACAGTGGGGCTCTGTGCGTGGAGAGCCCCTCGTGCACACTTTTATTAACAACCACCCAAAAGTTTTCCCGGGGCTGGGAGCTGGTGCGCTGAGCCCACGGGAGCTGCAGAGCACGGCGGGGTTTCCATCCACCACCCTGTAGGTTCAGCGCCTGGATCTTAACCCGCAGCCTGCCCCACAAGCACCTGGGGAACCAAATCCCCAGGGCCTGGCACGAAGCCTGCATGTGGCAGAGGTCTGGGGGATGCCACATTCCCCTTTTCCGTTCCCCTTTTCCCATTCCTGTGAGCTTCGGCACGTGGCAGGGGGAGAGGAGGTGGAAGAGAGCGGAGAATGGGCCGTGGGGGTCCCTGCCGCTGTGGATGGCCGTGCCAGTGCCAGGAAGAGGTGGGCAGGATTTGGCCAGAAGCTGTGTGTGGCCAGCTCCTTGCCCTGGGCAAATCCCTTGTGGGGATGCTCCCAGGGTGGCTCCTTGCTTTCAGTGTCCCCACGGCACGGTGACAGGCTCGGAGCAGGGCTGGGGACGAGGACAGCGAGGTGTGGCATTGGGAACCACGTGGCCAAGCTCTGGTCCTGACCGAAACTCTCCCAGCACAAGTTTCTGGTCCGGGTTTCTTGTCCCCAGGGAGAGCTGTGGCACCGTGCTGAGGGGTGTCCCCAAAGGCCAGCGGGGCAGGACAGAGCTGGCACCTGGGATGAACCTGGGCTCACTGGGTGCCTTTACCACGGTCGTGCCCCGGTGATCCCAGCCCTGCTCAGGGCATCCCTGGGATGCCTCAGGCGGGGTCTGCACTTTCAGACAGAACGGGGAGTGCAAGAAGGTGGCTTGGGGAGAGGGGCAGGGGCTGCACGGCCATGGGTCCCTCCCAGCAATACCCCATGTGCAGCCCCATAAAGCCCGGCAGGACGATCAGAAGCCGTATTTCTGTTGTGGGGCCGGTGACCGGGGAGTTGTGCTGGTCTTGTCGCGGAGGCTTGCTCCCTGTGCACCTGCTCAGCCCCTGGTCCGTGCCCTAGGAGCTGCTTGGGGCAGGGAGGGACCATTTGCCAAGCGGGATGCACATGGGGCTCAGAAATAAAGGGTCAAAACCAAACCAGGGCCTGATCCTGTGCCCCTAGGGCAGAGGCGGTGATGCCCACCCCAAAACCAGGCACAGGGTGGGGGGGGTCCCGTAGGGAACCTGCAGCGGGTCTCAGCACAGCTCCCTCCTCTCCGTCCCCATTCTTCTCCTCCCAGCCTCTGCTTGGCAGCTGGGCAAACCGAGGCACGGGGTCACACCTGGTGGGCTCCCAGCCCTGGGGGCTGCAGCAGATGGGTCCCTTCCAGCAGCACAGCAGGGTCCGGAGCTCACGGGGCCCAGCGGGACGTGAACAGGAATAATGGGGACTTGTGGCTGAGTGGCCACCGGGCCATGGGAACGGGATCCGTGCGGTTAGAACTGTGGCTGACAATTCCCTCGGTGGGGGAGCCTCGCGCCGGAGGAAGCACAGGCTCCTTGTCTTCCTCCTCCTCCTCCTCCTCCTCCTCCTCGGGAGCTCGGGGCCCTCTGCGGGTAATGCTGCCGGGATCCATTTCGCAGCAGCTGCCTTAACCCTTGCTGGGGCTGGTTTTGGGGTTGCGGCTGGATGAGGCTCCAGACCCCTGACCTGCACATTTGGGGTTTTATTTTGGCTGGGTCACCCCGGCCAGCACAGGGCTGATGCTCATGTGTGTCCTCCCCATGCCCCCAGGCACATCACTGTGCCTCAGTTTCCCCACCCGTATTTGTTTCTTGTTGGGAAACTCTCCCCGTTGGAGACCTCGTGGCGGAGGAGCCTGGGCTCAGAGCTCCAGCATCTGCTCAGAGCCCCCCGGTGCCCACGCAGCAGCCGAGTGCCCGACACGAGAGGGGCTGAGCACCGCTGGGCTGGGGGTCCCGGCTCCTTCAGAGCCCCTGACGAAGCCTGGGAAGCCACAAAATCCCCCCGTGCCCTGCCGGCCGCACGCGGCCGCTCCCACACCCACACACACGCTCTGCGGTCGCGGATGTGGGACCACAAAACTTTATGGATCCCCCCGGGCTCGTGGGGATGAAAGCCAGGGACAGTTCCCATTAGTCAAACCCACACCGAACGCGAGAGCTGTGCCGTGTCCCGGGGGGGGTTCTCCCTTCCCCCGTCACCGCTCCAGACCCGCCGTCACCTTTCCACATTTCCAATTTTTCCGCCCTCCCCACCCCTCCGTCACTGCTCCCCCTCTCGCACACGAAGCAGAGGTGTAGGAGGGGCAGAGAAGGCAGCACCAGGCCCCCGGGTTTCGGCAGCCGCTTGTCTGAGCTGACACACCTGGCCCCCGACGGCCGGCGAAGGGCTTTGAAACGGAAAAGCGCTCCTCGCGCGCCTGGCGCCGTCCTAAGAATTGGGAGAAAATACCAAAGAGCTTGAGTAATCGGTCTGCTGGGTGGAAAAAACGGTCTGGTATTTTTCAGCTGGCTGAATTGATTAAACGGGCCGAATCCCCCAAATTAAACAGGCTGAATCCCTCAAATTAAAGGGGTTGAATACCCAAAATTAAATGGGTTGAAGCCCTCAAATTAAACGGGTTGAAGCCCCTAAATTAAATGGGCTGAAGACCCCAAATTAAATGGGTTGAATACCCAAAATTAAATGGGTTGAAGCCCCCAAATTAAACAGGCTGAATCCCCAAAATTAAATGGGCTGACGACCCCAAATTAAATGGGCTGAAGACCCCAAATTAAACGGGTTGGAGCCCCCAAAATGGCATTTAAAGGCACAATCCGACAGCTGCTCCCCGATGCCGACGTGCGTTGTGTCCAGGTGTGCCTTGGGGCAAGGAGCCCCTCTCCGGCTGCTGGATGGTAAATATTCGGAGCAAAGCAGCTCGCCGAGATCCCTCCCTGAAATATTTTCTTGGGAAGGGGCCCAGAGACAAGGCTGACCCCCCGGTGGGGATGTCCCCATCCCGCGGCACGTCACGCGCTCGTGAATCGTCGCGGCCCGTCTGAATTGATGTTTTTCTGGAGGATGTTTTTCTGGATGGAGACCAACGGGACTGTGCTCTGGTAACAGGGGCAGGCGAGAGGAAGGTTTTTTTATATGGTAGCCCCCCAGGAGGTAGAAAAAGGGGGGGGGGTGCTTGATGGTGCCTTTGGTTCGTGGCTGTGTGTCCTGTGGGACCGCGGCACCCTTTGGGATGCTCAGGGGGGACGTGGCTGCGCGGGTATCCCCACGGCCCTATGGCCATGGGGAGGTCCCGGGGGGACCCCAAAGCACCCCATGGGGACCAGGGACCTGCAGGTGGGACCAACGTGGCCATCCCTGCGCCGTGCCACTGCCACAGGCAGGAGAGGCTGGGATGTGTGTGCGTGGAGGGGCTGAGGATGATGCTGGGGATGAAGGCTCCGGGAGAAGGGGATGCAGGAAACTGAAGGGCGGTGGGAAAGCCATGCTGGCTCTGTTAATTCGTTCAACCACTGCTCTCCTCGTCCTCAGCCTCAGGGTTCAGCCTGAGAAGCTGAATTCCCACCTGATGGGGCAGGCAGCGAGGACGTGGGGCTGCGAGCCGGGCGCACAGCAGGCAGGATGCGTGCTGGGGGTCGCTGCCTTCTCCCCAAACCTCTCTGGTTTTCACCAGGGCATCCCGGCCCCTTTGCTCCCTTCCTCTGCCAACACCCCAAAACCAAGCCGATAGACCGATAGACTGCAGGGTGAGCACGGAAGCACTCGTAGGAAAATCCAACAAAAAGCCTCCGAGTGCTCCCCGCTTCTGCCTGAAGTCCCCCCGCAGCTCGGGGGGCTCGGTGCCGGTTTGTCCCCGCGGTTTGCCAGGTGAATGAAGCACCGAGGGGCGGAGGATGACGAAGGGCCCCGGGTCCTGCTTCCAGCTGGAGCTCGGAGCGCAGGGAAGGAAGGAAACGGTCAGGTTTGGAGGTTTTCTCCCTGCTCCCTGTAGGGATGGGAGGAGTAGGAAGACGGGGAAAGGCGAGCTTCGGAGCGCAAAACGGGTTCACGGGGACGGCGTGGTTTGCACCTTAATTGCTTCCTTCGGCTCTGCCGCCGGGAAGGGCTGCGTCCTTAAAGTTGTTAGAAGGGCAAAAGAGCGAGGAAGGCAGCTCTGACATCCTGCCCGCCCCGTCCAGATGCAGCTCCCAGGGAACGAATTAGCGGGCGCAGAACGGGATCGCTTAAAAAGAAATTTAATGAGATCGCTGTTCGGGCATCTGCTTTCCATCAATCATAATTTTGTGTGATATGCAATGGTAAATGTCATATTTTTAATGACTCCAGCGAAGAAAAAAGCCCCAAACGCACACAACGAGCCAACAAAATTCCAGAGCCTGAGATGTTTGAACTCAAAAAATGTTCTGTAGATGGGGAAAAAAAAAACAACAAACACCTCTTCTAATTCGGTGTTGTTTGAGTTATTTTATTTCTTCCTCTTCTTTTTTTATTTTTTTTTTTTTTTGTTCTCCTTCCCCCTGGTTATATTTAACCTTTGTGTTAAATTAATCTTCTCTGTTTATTAGCAAGGGAGAGAGGCCCGCTCCCTCTCTTGGGCTGGCCCCGCGAACGTTTCCTCGCGGGGCGTTGGGGTCGGATCCGTCCCCGCTGCCAGCGGAGCCCACGGGGGAGGCCGGGAGGTGCCGGCGATGCCGTGGGCAGGGGGGCACGGCCCCGGGGGCTCCCTGTGGCCCCTCTTTTTACCAGGGGATGCTGCAGTCCCTGGGGTCCCGGGGGTCCCGCTGGCTGCAGCCTGATTTGTGCCAGGACAGCTTCCAAGCCCGTTCCCTGGGTCCTCGCATGGTGCCTGTGAGCTGGAGCTAAATGGGGCTTTTGGGGGATCCTGGGAGGACGTCTGGGCGGCACGAGGGGAAAATCCATGAATGGGGACAGCCAAAACCTCGAGCTCTGCCCTCGCAGGGCTGAGCATCCTTGATCTTGGTGAAAGCTGGGGGCTGCGGGGACAACAGGGCACGGTGGGGGGAAATCTGTGGGATGCCGGGAGGGAGACGGGACAGAAAACCCTTGGAGCAGGAACAACTGTCCTTCCCACTTCGTCTCCCCCTTTCCACCTTCCTTCCTCCCCCATCCTTTCCGCCGCGCACTCTTCACACCTCCGGAACCTATTTTGGGGCCGCCTGATGAATCCCAGGTGCCTGGGGGAAGCGGCGGCGAGCCGGGGGAGTGGGGACAGGCAGGGAGCGGGGGAACAAAGCAGCAAACGAGCCTGGGCCCTGAATTCCCACTGCCCCTGGACTGGGGGGACGGGGATCCCAGCTGGTCCTGGGGGAGGTAGGGATGGCTGGGGAAGGGGTGCATGCCTGGGGACAGCTGCCTGCTTCGTTTGCTCCAGCTGTGTTTCATTGGGGTTGATTGATCCTACAGAAAAGAGGGTCTCCAGGTGCTCAGGGGCTGTGCTGGGTGCTTGTGTGGCTGGAGGTGGCTCCTGGCAGGGATCGGCAGGGGTGTGAGTTTAGCACTCGGAGCTGAGACCTTACTGAAGGCCTTTGGTGAGATCTTTGGGGCCGGGGGCATCCTGGGCAGGGTCTTGGGGTGGGGGAGCTGGAAGGAAGCCCCCGGGTTCACAGCGGGACTGGGGCAGGGAGAGGCTGGCTGAAATGAGGAAGGGCTTTGGGATGCTCCTGTCTCACTTTCTGAGCCAGGACCTGGTGCTCTGATGTCCGGGGGGTGGATGCGGCGTCTGGCATGCCTGGGCTGAAGCCTCTGGGTATGATGATAAAGAACTTGGTCTGGGTATGGTGATAAGGACGCGAACATGATGATAAAGAACTCGGCTGTGCCTCTGCTTTGTTGGTGAATGCCCAGCTGGGATGCTGCCCTAGCAGACAGGGGAGGTCTGGGAGCAAGGCGTTACCTGAATTCCCCCGGGAGCTCCGTGAGGAGCCAGCCCTGCCTGTGCCCAACCCAGTGGGGTCGTTCCCAGCGCCTCCACCTCTCCGCTTTCTGCTTTGTCTCCTCGCTGCACTTCATGTCTGTCCTCTCTCCGAAGGTTTTTCGTCAACTTCCCGTCGGCCAAGCAGTACTTCAGCCAGTTCAAGCACATGGACGACACGCTGGAGATGGAGAGGAGCTTGCAGCTGCGCAAGCATGCCCAGCGGGTGATGGGGGCCATTAACACCGTGGTGGAGAACCTCAACGACCCGGAGAAGGTCTCCTCAGTCCTGGCCCTGGTGGGCAAGGCCCACGCCCTCAAGCACAAAGTGGAGCCCGTCTACTTTAAGGTAAAGGATGGGAGCAAAAATATTTGGGGGGGATGTTTTTGGAACTGGGGAGAGGGAGCGGTGGCGTGGAGGTGCTGCTTGCTCTTGATCTGAGGCTGGATGTTTGTGGGGTGCTCCCCACGAGGCTGTGTTTTCCCATCAAGATGCTGTCCCGTGCAGAGCACCGTTCCCAAATGCAGCCCCCGCTGGAGCATTGGGGTTTCAAGGACCTCTCCCCACCCACCGGTGTCCTGCAACCCCTTCCAGCACGGTCGTGGATGTATTGTCCCCTAGAAATCAAGGGTGGAGGCCACTTAAAACGTGAGAGGCCCCGAAATTAGGGGGATGCTTGAGAGCACGAGCAGTGTCCCTTGTCCCACGCAGGCTGGGTACCTGCCCCCTCCCTTACCCCGGGGTGTTGTGAGACCTGACGTCCTGCACCCCGCTGAGGGCTGTCCTTCCCAGAACTCACCCACAGCGCTGAATTTCCTTAGGGGAAAAAAAAAGTTGATTTAATTGTTTTGCACTGCCTGCAGAGTTCATTAACCCCTTATCCCCCCAGAAACTCACTGGCGTCCTGCTGGAGGTCATCTCCGAAGCGTACGGCAACGACTTCACCCCGGAGGCGCACGGCGCCTGGACCAAGATGCGGACCCTCATCTACACCCACGTCACGGCGGCGTACAAGGAGGTGGGCTGGGCGCCGTACCCCAACGCCACCCTGTGAGGGACAGCGGGCACGGGTGAGGGGCGGGGAGGGGGTCGCTCACGCCAGGACCCCGCTCTGGTCTCTTCTCAAAAGATCTTTCGCTCGGTCTGGGGAGCCCGGTGGGGCTGGCTCCGGGAGCTGCCAAGTCACAATTTGATCTCTATAGGGTTTAAAAAAATAATAAATCACGACGACAAGCCAAAAAGAACCACAAAGGGTGCGGGTGGGTCGGGGTGAAGCAGGGGGTGCGTTGGTCATGGGCTCCATCCTCCCATCCCGGCCTGTCCATCACCGGATCCTGCGCTTGCCACTGTCACCGCCACGTCCCTCGGGCGAGCTGTGCCGAAAGGCAGCAGCGTGCAGCTCACCGGTGGGTGAAACCACCCTCCACCACCCTCGCTTTCCATGCAAAGCCCCCTCGGGGAAACCCAGCTCCTTGCTTTTTTTGGGGGGCCCACCAGCCGCCCTCCCCGACACTGCGCTTCGCTTTGCCTGCACCGCTCCCCGCAGCCTCGCGGGGCTGCCCCGTGCCCCCTGCGTCCCCGGGCCGGCTCCTTGCCCTCCTCGCCCACAGCTCTCGGCTGCCTGTTGCAGAGCGTCCCGGGGCTGCAGGGAGCAGGGGGATGGATGGATGGATGTGCCACTTGGCCCCGATGGGAGAGAGAAAAGGGAAGGACGGGGTGCCTCCGGGTGGGTGCGCAAGCCCACCCGCCTCCCCGCAGCTCCCACGGGGATGATGCTGATGGCAGGGACGTGCGTGGGGACGGGTTCAGGTGGCACGTGTCGTGCCTTGGCTGCTGCCCACAGCCCTGGCGGCTCGTGTGTGTACGTCTGCCTGTCTGGCAGGAACATGGAGCTGGGGCGAGGAGGGGAATTTGGGAATGAAGAGAGGGAAAGGTGAAGTGGCTGCAGCAGGAGGGATTCCTGGGGGTGAAGGAAGGCCCCTGCCCCGTTAAAATCAGAGCTTTTATGTAAAGAATATTCCCGCCCTCTTGGTGAGGCTGGGCTCCTCCAGATGAAGTGCCTGGTAGAAATCCCTCCGTGCGGGAGGACCTTGAGGGCCCAGCAGGGGGGTTAGTGTCAGGCAGGCATGTTAGTGTCATAGGGTGCCTGGGGACCGGCTGGTGGGAGCTTAGAGATGGTATTTAGCTCGGAAGCTTGGCATCCTTGCCCCCTGGTACTGCCCCAGCTGTCTCTTGCATTTAAAGGCGATGTCACCTATGGGAGTTTGGGGGGGAGCAGCCAGGAATTCCTGCTCTGCTCGCCCACAGCTGGCTCCTCTCTTCTTTTAAGCACCCGCAGGGAATCCTTTTTGCTCGTGTTGTTTGGGGTCTCTTTCTGCCTGAACCGTGCCCCAGCCTTTCCCCTAAGAACCTGGGTACAATCTGGAGAGGTCCCTGGGGCTCCCACAGATGTGCTGGGGTTTTCTCCTTCCTCCCTTTGGCTGTAGCAGGGTTTTGCTCTGGGTCAGTGGGAGCCCGCACAGAGGGGCAAACACCAGCCCTGGAGGCTTTCTCGCATCCTCTGAGCTCGGTTATGTGCAGCCTGGACTTTGTCCCATTGCCCCCTGGCCTTAGGCAAAGGGGGATTTGGGGAGGACCCGGAGTCCCTTAGGGGTGCTCCCGCACCTTCCTGGCTCACAGCTGCCCTGGGCTGTGTTGTGAGCCAGCAGGAGAGCCTTCGGCCTCTCGGAGAGGCAGAGCAAGGGGGGAGAAAGCTGCCAGGAGGAGGAAGAGGAGGATTTCCCCGGGTGAGCAGCATCCCAAGGTCTTCCCGAACCAGGGAGGCACGTTGCAGCCCGAAAGCAGCCTTAGGAAGGTGGGCACAGGGCGAGGACGGGCACTGCCCCTGCAGCAGGGTCCCTGGCAGTCAGCACCCCTGAACTTCAGCCCACCAACCTGCACCCCTAAAGGTGCCGGCGCCTTCTGGCTCTGCTCTGAGCGTCCGAGCAGCTGCTCACTGCTTGCGGAGGCACCTTCAGCCACCAGCTGTGCTTGCAGCTGGCCGCTGTCAGGATCAGGCCCTTGCAGATGGGGAAAGACCTGGTCAGCCCTTGGCTTCGCTCCAGCACGAAGCAGGGAGCGATCGCTTGGAGCGGGGCCGCGAGGTTTTTGTGCGTGCATCACCAGGCTCTCACAGTGCGGTTGCACCGACCTCTGCCAAACCCTCGGGGCCAGCCAGGCGTGTTTTCGCCGAGTTCGGTACTCGCCGTGCTCTGCGGATGCCGGGCCGTATGTGGATGTTTCATCCTTAGACAGAAAGTTCACGTGTTAACCTTTGAGGTTAATGTTCTCCAGGCAGAGGTTTTATTTTTGGGTGGAAACCTTTTCCTCTGCTCTCCCTCCCCTCAAGCAGAACTGGGCTCAGCTGTGGCCCTGCAGAAATCAGAGAACTGCTGCGGTTAGAAAGAAAGGGGGGCATCTGCTCCGTGGCTGGGCTTGGGGATGGGAATGCTCTGCCAGGTGCCAAGGGCCCCTGTCCCTGGGCTCCAGCTGGATGTGGTTTGACAGGAGGTGACCGTGGGGAGGCCACCAAGTCCCCGTGTTCGCTTCTGACCCACCTGCGTGCCCAGGCTTTGGGGGAGCAGCCGGCAGCAGCGAGGTCCCCCTGCCTCAAAGCCATTGACCAGGTGCCTGCAGGGACCCTCGTGTCCTCCCCCAGCTCCTGGTGGGACTTTGGGACCCCTGGGGTGGCTCAGGCTGGGGACAATCCTGTCCCCAAGGGCTTGGACAACTGTCCTTTAACGTGGCCAGCCCAGGTTGGGGATGAAGTTAGGTGGGTTTGGGGTCTGAGCCTGGCTGAGCCCTGTCCCCACTGGTGCCCCATGCTCTTCAGACATCACCCCCAGAGCTGCAGGACCTTGGGACATTGTTTGGTTTCTTCTTTTTTTTTCCCCCCTCTGTTTAGTTTATTCTTTTTTTCCCCATCCATGCCTAGAAAAACTGGCCCATGGCTGCATGTGTGCACGCATGTGTGTGTCGGGCTTGTTTATTTTCCAGGCATACTTTTCTAAACCAAATCCAGATGCGTGCAGCTGCTGTCCCTCGAGGATCCACCCCATCAGCCAAATTGTGAGCCACTCAAATATATGCAAACAAAACATGTTTATTTTTACCAGCTCTGTAGGAAGTAAAAATGAAGTGGGGAAGGTGGCCAGGGCAGAGCTTGCTCGGGGAAGAGACAGAGATAAAGCGAACGCCCCCGCTCTGCCGCCCTCAGCAAAGCAGCCGGGGCTTAAATCGGGAAAATTGTCATCTGGGGAGAGATGAAAATGAACAGAAAAAGGAAAAAATATCATTCCGGAGTGACAGAGGGATGAAAAATGCGGTGGGGAAGAGCGGAAAGGGAGGGCAGGGCTTGGCTCTCCAGCGTGCGCACGCGTGCGCAGCTGCTCGGTGTCACAGCCAGCTGGTGGCCGTCCTGTCCTCCGGGAAGCGTGGCACTTCGCCTCCCGTGTGCTCCCGTGCCCCCTGTGTCCCCGCCGTGCTCAGAGCCGCCTCCCCTGGCACCAGGGCAGGATGTGGCCCCTCGCTCGTACAGCGGCTCGGTGCCGCTGGCTTAGCCTCGGCGCTAGGCTTGGACCCGTGAGCCGGTGGGAAGGGTTTGTGCCCCTGCCAGCAGGATGAGTGCTGAGCTGGAGGGGTGGGATTCGGCATCCCCAGGGCAGGATCTGGCCCCACGCATCTCCTCTTGGCTCCCTTTGGGGACACCCACCTCCCCCCCTAATTTGGCACTGTGCTTGGTCAGCTGGAGCTGGGCGCTCCGTGCCCGAGGACAGCGGGAGCGTTGGGTTCAGGGTGGGACAAAGACCCCGTCCACCCCCTCCCCACCACCATGGCTAGTGCACACATAGCTGCGTCTCATTCACACCCACACCTAGAGGGAGACTGACTCCACAAGGAGCCCCCGAGGACCTCGTGCCCCCTCCATCACCTCCCTGTGGGGCCGGGGAGCCCGGCCACGTCCCTACCCTTGTGCTTCGATCCAGCACAGGGGGCTGGGACCCCTCACTCCCCGGGGGACCTGCCCGGAGACTCCAGGGGGGACCAGAATTTGGCCACCAGAGCTCAGCCCTGGTGTGCCGGTGCCCGTGCGAGGACAGCTCAGGGCCACCCGCGGCGGCACCAGGAAGGCAGGCGAGGACGGGAACGCCGCCGCCGCACCGCGGACCGACGTCGGGAGGGATCAAGCTGCCCGCGGGGCTCTGACCCATTCCACGGGCTGCACCGCTAACAATTCTCCATAGCCGAAGTTGTCTCTAATCGTTAGTTTGTCCGAAGCCATCCCCCAGTGACCCACAGACGTGAGCCGGCGCGCTCTGATGTAGCTCTGTGTCTGTACCGTTACCGATGCTGCTGCGGATGCTCTTCATGTACGTGTTTCTCGGCGCTTCCGTGCTGGTTTTATACATGCCGTCTAGTGTACGATGGATGTAACTGTTTTTGTTTTTGTTTTGTTTGTTGTTTTTTTCCTTTTTGTAGGTTTTTAGTATGTTTGTAACCAGACAGAACGGTGTTATTAAACTGAAACTTGTATCTTCAGTGGATAAATCAATCAAAACCCTCCGGCTCGTCCTGGTTCCTTTCCCGCGGGGTGGCAGCGAGGCTGGTGGGCTGCAGCCTTCCTGGTGGGGGCTCGGGGGCTGCCCTGTGGCTGCGCAGTGGGGGACCGGTGGTGCAGCCTCATGGACGGAAAGCAGCAGCGAAGGGATTAAATTTGCCCTTCACCCCCCTTCTGCCTAGGGCTGGTGGAGGTGCCCCAGGGACCCCCCTTTCCATCCCTGCTGCAGGAGGCAGTGGGGCAGGGCTGGAAGGGAAACCCATGGAGGTGACGGCCACGAGAGGCAGCGACCAGGACCAGGAGGTGGTTCCCAGCCTGTAGGAACAGCAAACAGCTCCCCGAGCAGCAGAAGCCAAGGTCTTTGCTCCAGCCCTCGTGGCTCCTCGTGTGCCTCGGCTGAGTCCTGCTGCGGGGGGACGGGTCCCAGCACGGTGCGGTTTCCCTCTGGGGTCTTTCCAGCTCCCTGCCATGTGGAACAGGCTCACGATGCATTTGGGACCGCCGATGGATTTGGTTGGCAGTGGCCAGCGTGTCCAAACGTTGCTGGCAGAGGATGGGTAGGAGCCAGCCAGATGTTACTGCCCCGTAAGCCTCCTTTCCTCGAGATGCAAGGCTTGGAGAAGCCTTCCAGGCGATCCCTCTGATGGTGCTCCTCTCTGCTGGTGCCAATAAAAGTTCCTTGGCACCAGAACGGGCTTCCAGGGGGAAGACAGCTCATCCCGTGGGGGTGGCAGAACCCCAGCACCAGGCCACAACCAGCTCCAAGGGGAGTGCTCCCAGGGACCGGGGCTGGAGGTCTCGGTGAGGTCTGAGACAGAGGAAGGAGGGGATCAGGGCCACGTCTGCTGCCTGCGGGCTCTGGGAGCCCGGTGGGTGCTCTGGGAGCCCAGTGCCACCCTTCTCCCCTTGGGTCAGGGCAGTGATGAGGTTCTCCAGGTCCTGCAGAAAGCAGGGTAGCTCCTGGGCTGGGTTCCCTGAGCTATGGGGGCTGGCATGGCCATGTGAGGGGAGCCTGTTTGTTCCCCTAGGGGTGCTGGGACCCCGGTGACACCATTCCTGGCACTGCAACATGTGGCCACAAAGCCATGGGGCGGCTTAGCCACAGCCATGGAGTGGCGAGCCACAGGCCAGCCCCGGCAGGGGAGCACCAGGCTCAATCCGTCTCCTCCGGCTGCCTCTTTTTTGGGAAAATCATTTGGTGCTGTTACCACGATGAACAAGCCATCCTCGGGGTCTCTGCCCCATCCTGCGCGCACTTCCAGGCGGAAGGCAAGGGTCAGCAAAGCCTGCAGGTGCTGGGCTCCAGGTGGGAAACGTCGGCGTGGAAACCAGGAGCAAAAGGACCGGGAGGCTCCGGGGAGCTTGCGGTGGGGCCACGAGGCTCCGGGACCTCCGCACGCGGCTCTGAGACTAGCCAGAGCCGGGGCTGACTGGAAACCACGAACACGGGGCTGGTTTTTTCCAGCGCCTCGTTGAAAAGGAGCCGGGAGCTTCATCACTACCTTGCCGAGCGAAAATATTTACACAGCCCTTCACTTCGCACTAATATTTACCCCCGGGTCCCGTCGCCGGGGGTGGCTGTGATGATCGCGCCGTGACCCAAACCCAAACCCAAGGCAGAGCAGAGGCACCGGAGGCTGGCGGCGTGCTGGGGGCTGCCACGGGCAGCTGGGTGCTGGGGCTGTGCCCTCCTCCTGCTGCCCCGTGCCTGGGAAATCCCAAAACCCAGCCTCGCCGCCCCAGGATGATGTTTTCCAGGAGGAAACCCTTACCCCAGGGAACAGAGGTTTTAGGAACCGCCCCGGTGGGGTTTTATGGGGTGGGGAATGGGGGGAGAGGGGAATTGGGTGGCCGAGCCGTGGCACGGGGTGTGCTCCCGGCCTGACCCTGCTGGCCGTGGGGTCTGCAATGAGCTCAGCCAGCCCTGCCCGCTGGGAATGGGGGCTCCGTGTGGGGTCCCGGGGGGCACATCCCCACCCTCTGCCCACCTCCTGCCTGCAGACGCTGAAGGGGAGAGCCGGAGGTCGTCGCAAGGGCCGGGCAGGAATACGTCTGCAAGGCGGAGAGAGCAGAGAGGCTGCAAGAACCGTGCTGTGCAAACAGTTATCAAAATGGTTATTAAAAAGCAGCCCTTGTGAGCTCGCCGTGAGGACATGCCCTCGGTCTGAGCAGAGGAGCAAAGACCCCAGCCCGGTGCCAGGGTCCCCCACCAGGTCCCCATCCCGGGGGACACAGGGCTGCAGACCAAACCCACGAGCTCCTGCTGACCCCAAAATTCCCCTTCTTATTCTCCGTTACCTACAGCGAAGTAAAGAACAGGAGCACCCCTGTAAATACAGGAGCACCCCTGTACCCCTGTCTCCAAACCTCCCCACGGCCACCCTCAGCCCCGGGGGGGTTCGGAGCCGCCCGGATGGGGCCGGGGGGTGCTGGAGCGACGCCGCGGGGCCGGGGCGCAGCCGCCCTGGCAGGGCTGACACTAAGCAGGAGCACGGCCCCGTCCTTCCTCGCCCGGCTCCTGCTCTGATATGGTTTATCTGAGCTGCGCCCAATGTAAACGCTGTCAGCGCGGGCCGAGATTAATTCCCAGGCCTTTGGCAGCCAAGGGACGCGGTCGCAGCGCCAGGGGGAGGAAAGCACACCGGAGAGAGAAAAATCCTGCGGGGTAGTTCACAGCCAGGTTTCTCTTCTCACAGGCACTTCGGAGAGAGAGCAGAGCTGGGGGGCTTGCAGGGGGCAGGCGGCTTCCTTGTCCTCCTCCTCCTCCTCCTCCTCCTCTTCCTTCTCCTTCTCCTTCTCCTTCTCCTTCTCCTTCTCCTTCTCCTTCTCCTTCTCCTTCTCCTTCTCCTTCTCCTCCTTCTCCTCCTTTTCCTTTTCCTTTTCCTTTTCCTTTTCCTTTTCCTTCTCCTTCTCCTTCTCCTTCTCCTTCTCCTTCTCCTTCTCCTTCTCCTTCTCCTTCCCGTAAATAATATAAATAAAGAATAATACAAAAATTGAGGAGTATATTTTCTCTAAGGGAAAGCTCCAGCCAGTCACCTCACGGATGCTCTTTGCATGTTCCGTCAGTTCTGAGGCTGGCGGTCCGAACAGACCCGAAAATAAACCAGCCGTGGGGCTCTGTCCATCAGAGTGCTTTTGTATTTGAGCGGGGCAGCCCAGGGATTTATTTCTATTAAGGACATTTTTCTAAGCAATAGTGCAAATCATTTTCTTTCCATTTTGGGGAGATTCCAATAAGTAACTGCAAATATTTTCTCTCTTCTCGTTGTTCTCCTGGCAAAGGCTAACAATAGGCCAGACACAAAGGGCAGCAGGGCGTGGACGGGGTAGGTGGGTTTGCTTTAAATCTGGGGAGGGGGACAGAATAAAGAGAACATTTTTTGGGGGGGAACAAATGGATCAGGAGGGCAAGGCAGCTGCTGTCACCGCACACCCTGACGGACTCACGGGACCTGAGGAAGAGCGAAGGAGGAAGAAAACCAGCGGAGCGAGGGAACACGGAGCTGCGCGCTGCCTGGGGCTGTGCCGTGAGCCGCAGTGACACCACGCTCTGCCGGAGTGTTTTGCCTCTGTCCACGTGTCGTCCTCTGTCTAGGCCGAGGTCTCGGTGCCACCCAGCAGGCGCGTGGCTGTGTGTGGCACCCAGCGGTGCCGCTGTCCCCCGGGATGGGGATGCTGCCTGCTGCTCACTGCCTGGCCGTGCCCTGCCCAGACGGATGGTGCCGGGATGCTGCCAGCACGCCGCTTCCCGATGTCCCTCGTGGCACTGTCCCCAGCCGGGGCACCAGGTGACATCCGTGCTGGCTCTGCTGGCAATGGGCGGGTGAAAAAATGCAGGAATCGGGGTCTGGGAACTGGGCCGGCAGCTGCAGGAACCTAGTTTTAAAACAATGCTCGTGATGATGGCTGGGGGGGGACAAGGCACTGATGCCATGAGGCAACGTGGGACCAGAGGTGGCAGAGGGGTGCCTGCAGGGACGGGGTGTCCGCAGAGGCAGGGGCTCCTACAGGAAGGAGAGTTCCCATGGAGGTGGGGTGCCCAGAGACCTCGGGTGCCCATGGAGAGGCCGGGTGCCTGCAGAGACAAGGGTGCCGATGAGGATGCTCCAGGGAAGCGGCTGTTGTGGCACTGCAGCCTTGCTCTCTGCCATCTCCCCTGGGGGAAAATGGGACCCTACACGGGGGGGATGCTGAATCCTGCCTGGTCTGAGCCCTTCCCGTGCCCTCGCCCCCACCAAAAGAGGGGATGGAGAGGTTCCTGGGGGAGCGGAGGGGCTCAGCCACTGTGGAAGCCCAGCGCAGAGGCAGGGGCTGCGGGCACCTGGATGCCCACGAAGGGCTCCGGGGAGCTGCGGAGCGGAGCTGCCAGCACGTACAAGGCCGGGCTCAGCAGGAGGAGCCGCGGGGAAGGCTGGATAAATAGCAGCAGGCGAGGAGGATTGCTTCGCAAAGGTCACCTCCTCCTCCGCGCCGCTGCGCTTCGCCCGCTCCGATCCTGCCTCCTCCCCGTGCCACCCCATCATGGGGAGCATGGGGCAGAGGTGGCATCTTCAGGTCCCCAGCCTTGCCACCAAGCCAGGACATCCCCAGCCCTATCGCCTGGCCAGGAATCATTCACAGGGGGAGGAAAATCCTCAGGGCTGGCTGCGAGAGGCAGCGAGGGGCAGCCCCCGCGCATGGCACGGGCAGGTGACGGGTGCGTGCCCCTTGTGCAGGGGGGCGAGGACACCGTGACAAGCTTTGAGGACAGCACAGCGAGATGGCACCACCACCACCAGCACCATGAGGCCAGCGGGGAAGGCTCGGGGAGGGCTTCGCCCCCACATCAACACCCCAACATGGGGACGGAATGCATGGGCTGGGCGGCGGGGACAGCGGTGCCGCCGCGCTGGGCACCCATGGGACACGCGTGGGGTGGATGCGAGTGCCACGAGGGTGCTGAGCACTGCCAGAGGCTGAGCATCCCCTGCTGCTGCGGGGAACGGCTCCCATCCTGCTCCCAGCGGCGCCTGCAGCGGCCATGGCCTGGCCTCTGCCGTCCGTGCCGGGAACGGCAGCGCTGCAGGCAGCGGGCGCCGGCACCGGCTGCGGGCAGCTCCTGGCCACGGCCGTGCTGGTGGCACCGGGGACAGGAGGGCTTTAACGCGGGGATGTGCCCACGGGGAGTCCCACGAGCAGCTGGGGGCTGGTGGGGAGCCAGCAGGGGAGAAAAGTCCTGGTTTAGGAAGGGGTCGGTGCGTAGGGGAGATGAAAGCTTGGAGTGCAGCCCCAGGGCAGGAGCGTGGGGTTCTGGGGCAGAAACAACAGGGTTAAGAAAATGGGATATTTTGCCCATTTTTGTGACTCTGAAATGCCAGAGGAGCTGGTGCCAGACCTCAGAGCCCCTCTGCAGCTGGGGTCACCTCCCAGACACCGTCCCCACCGTCCCCATCCGGCCTTAGCACACCCAGACCGGGGTCAGCCAGCACGGGGAGCGCAGCGCCACGTCCCCTCCCCGGGGACAAGCCAGCCCCGGCACTTCCAGCCGTCTGCGTGGTGTCCCGGCACGCTGACTCAAACCCTCGGGTGACGCTGCACCCTTGGGGTTTTTTCGGTCATTTGCTTCGCTTCCTTGTTGCCTAACACTCTGCTGGCTTCACGGGGGGACCCCTCCTGGGACCCCCGGAGGCCAGTGCGGGGCTCCCCCGGGGCAGGGCGCAGACCCCCGGCTCCACGCCTGGACCTTTCCATCCCGAGGTCCTGGCGGAGCAGGGGGTTCCCCTTTCTCCACCCGTGTCCCAGCACAGCTTCGATGAGCCGGGAGGACCCGAAAGCTTTTTCTTCCCTATTCCCACCAGGATCCTGGAGCGGGCCTGCTGGAGATGTGCTCACGCCAACGCCGTGCGCCCTGCACCCGGGCTGGAGCTGATCCACAACCCCCAGGGACACCTTCAGCACAACGCCGGTGGCACAGCGGGGTGCTGTGAGGTGTCCTTCTGTGGGAAGGGAACTGGAAAGGAAAAATGCAGGTTTTAATAGCGAGGCACAAAGTTCCTGCACGGTCCCCACCGAGCGCTGCCTGCCCTTGGCCAGCAGCAAGGTGGGAGGTGAGTTTTTATTTCGTGGCAAAGCCCCAAACCTTTCCCCATGCCCAAAGCAACCTACAAAGGTCTCAGCCCCCACGCCCAGCAGCCAGTCTCACCGTCGGGCGTGGGATAAATCTAAACACGAGAGCGGTTTCTGAGAAAAGCGACTCACTGCCCAGGCCGGGATGAGCAGAGGCATTTCCCCGTCGGATTCAGCCCTTCCCCTTCTGGTCACTCCTCCAGGAGCACCTCCGAGAGCCCGGCCCTGCAGCCCCATAAATGCATCACGCATTTACGGGGATTTGCCTGGAGCCGTGGTGCCACCCCGCTGTGCCTGCCCGCACCGTGCCCGCCGTGTCCCCGTGGGGTCCCCGCGGTGGGGATGGGGTTCGGTGGGGATGGGGTTTGGAGGGGATGGGATTTGGAGGGGATGGGGTTTGGTGGGGATGGGGTTTGGAGGGGATGGGGTTTGGAGGGGATGGGGATCGGTGGGGATGGGGTTCGGTGGGGATGGGGTTCGGCACGCTGTGCCCAGCCCCCTTGGGGATCCCCGTTGCTGCTGTTACCCCAAAGCCGGTCCCACAGCACTTGGCCCCAGCGCGCCCTGCGGGTCCCCTCGCCCTGCAGGGGCTGGAAACCCAAACCCGCCCTCGGTGCTGTCCTCCCGGGGGCTCACCGGGTGGCTGGGGGGGGGGGGGGGAAACAGCACCCAGAGGGGCTCTGTGAGTGGCTGGTGGGGCAGCGAGCACCCAGGGGTGGCACTGGGAGCACCCCAATGTGGCACTGGGAGCACCCAGGGGTGACACTGGGGGCACCCCCGGGTGACATTGGGGGCACCCACGGGTGGCACCGGCAGCGGGCGCTCTGCGGGGCGCACTCCGGCCGGGGAGCCACGCCCATTTGGCCACGCCCCTGGCCACTCCCCCACGAGGCCCCGCCCCCACGAGGCCCTGCCCCTCCAGGTGGGGGCGGCGGTGGCCGGGAGCGGCGGCGGCGGGCGCGGGGCGGTGGTGGCGCGGAGGTGAGCAGGGTCCGGGGGTGGGGGGGCTCGGGGGGGTCCCGGTGCCCCCGCGGTGTTTCACTTCCCTTCCGTCCCCCCGGCAGCCCCCCAAGCTTGGTTCCCGGCCGCCTCCCGCCGGCTTCCGCCTTCGCCCCGCTCCGGCGTGCGGGACGGCACCGGGGGGGGAACCGGGAGGGGAACGGGGGTGGGCACCGGGGGGGCACCGGAGGGCTCGGGACCCCCCCTCTACGGCTCCTTCCCGGCTGGTTCTCGGTCCCCGGTCCGGCTCGGGGGGTGGGGGTCACCCCACGCCCCCCCATGCGTGGGCGCCAGCCCCCCCGTTGTGCCCCCCGTTTTCCCCCCCGGTTGGGGCAGGGAGCCCCCGGCCCCCATTCCTCCCTAACGGGGCGCAGCGAGAGCTTTCGGGGTTGTTCCGGGGCTCGGACCCATGCTCGCGGCAGCACCGGGGCGAGGGGGTGCCGGAGAGGGCTGGCACCGGGCTGGGCGCTGTTTTGGGGCGATTTGGGGCGATTTAGACGCTGCTGGGGTGCCTGTCCCGGCAGGAGTGCCGCCCGCTGGGGTGTGGGGTTCGGTTTTGGTGCTGGTTTGGGGGTTTTCTGGATACGCCGCTGGGCTGCCACGAGCCCTTTGTAAACAAACCGACCCCCCCCCCCCCCCCCCGGGGGGGGGGGGGGGCCCCGGGGGGCGGGGGGCCACCCACCCCCCCCCCCCCCCCCCCCGGGGGTTGCGTGGGGTCACCGAGGGGCTGGGGCGCACCCTGCCCGGACAGCCCCAGGCACGGCTGTTTTGGGGTGACTCCGTGCTGTTTCGGGGCAAAGCCTCGCACCCCATCCCCTTCCCCCCCCCGACACCATCCAGCCCCCCCCCTCCAGGCCCGGAGCCTTGCGGAGCCGGGTGCTGGTGACCCCACAGGGGGGGGGTCCCCCGGGGGTCCTTTGGGGAAGGGGAAGCCGCAGACCCCCTTCCCCCCCCCGTGGCAGGACCGGCACCTCTCGCCGGTCACTCCCGGGGATTTCCAGGCTGAGCTCATCGCGGCGGCACGGAGCCCAGCACCGGGGCTGGGAGCAGCACCCGGCTTCATCCCCATCCTCCTCCTCATCATCATCCTCCCCCCGCGGTGCTCAGCGCTGTGCACCCGGCTCCCACGGGGCGCAGGCCGGGGGGGTGCTGCGGGACCCCCGCATTTGGGGGAGAGGTAAAAAGGGGCAGAAAACCACATCGGGGACGTTCGGGGGGTGGTGGCACCCCGGGTCCTGCGCCCTGGGACCTCGCCGGCGTGGCTCTCGGGCGCACGTGGGAGCGCTGGGCGCGTGGCGGGGGAACAATGGGGCTGAGATCCCGCGGGGTCACGGGGCTGGTGGGGGGGTCACAGCGGGGACAAAGCCCCTCGGGGTGAGCCGGAGGCTCGGGGGAGCTCAGGCTGGGGTTTGGCTGCGATGAGGAACATGGGGCTGGCCTCGGGGTGTAGGGGAGGGGTTGTGCCTTGGGGGTCGCTCCCGTTTGATTTGTGGCGTGCTCGGGGGACCCCAAACTCAGCCTTCCCTTGGGGCGTCTCCAGCAGAAGGCGACCGCTTCCCGGGCAGGCTCAGATCCGCGCTGACGGCCGAAGGAAACGGCGAGGAGCAGAGGGGGAGTGGGGGCCACGCGTCCGCCGGGGCCTGGGGGGGCCGCGCGTGCCTTTGCCAGGCGGTTTGTTTGCGGGGCAAAATCCTCCAAACCTTTTAAATTGAAGCAGGGTCTGGCCTCCACCTGCACCCCGGACGGCCCCGGGGCCGCTGCCAGCCCCGCGGAGCTGCTGGTCGCCGATTTTTGGGGATTGGGAGCGGGCTCTGTGCAAAGGCTGCAGCCTGATTGCTTCTCTTAAATCTCCGCGAGGCCCTAAGCGACGGGCTCGGAAACTCTTTGGTTATGAAAAGCTTTTTATTTAATGACCGCTGGGCCCGGAGCGAGGAGCTGGGAGGCGGGCTCGGTGCTCAGGGTCACGGCCGTTTCCCCAGGCTCCCAGTGAGCGCTGAAAGCTGCACCTCTCCTTGCGAGTGCACACGAGAACCTTGGCGTTCGGACCCTTTTTCTCACATAATCGCTTAAAAAAAATAATACACAAACAAACCCAAGGCGGTTTATTGGCTGCTGCTCTCCTAACGAGGCTTTTGGTTGGGGTTTGGGAAGCGGGGCTGGCACCGACCCCTCCCTCTGCCCGCTCCTGCCCCGGTTTTCTGCAGTGATGCTGGGGGCTTGGTTTTTTTTTTGGGGGGGGGGACCCCAACAGCCACCCGTGCTGCCTGCCAGCCCAGCAGCCCCCCCGGACCCTGTCTGCCTCAGTTTCCCCACTTGTGCGATGCCACGAATGACTCAAAAAGCCTCACGGACTGCAGGACCCCGCGCTTGGCACCTTCTCGAGGCGTGCGGTGGCAGCCCCGCGCCGGGCCGGGTGCTGTGGCCGCATCCTGCAGTGCTCCTGGCTGGGTCTGGGCCGTGCACGGTGCCGCTGGGTGCTGCCGTGGGACCTGGGTGCCCCGAGCACCCGCAGCGGCCACCCTGCAGCATGGGGGACCCTGGGGACACCGGGGGATCCCAGGAACACCGGGTTGCTTGCTGAGAGCCATGTGCCTGGCACACCAGGCTCTTGCTCCTCGTCTGTACAGCGTGGGAGTCCCCCGTGGCGAGAGGGGTGAGCGTGGGCGCGCACCCGTGCGCTCGGCACCCGTCTCTCCTTGATCCCGTCCCAGATCCCGTCCCAGTGGGGCCCTCCTTCCAGCGGTCTGTCGTGTTGTTGCTTTTCACTTAAAGCTAATAAATCCTCCTCTGTCCGGCTGCCCGGGGCAGCTCGCAGCGGGGAGATGGGGCCGGTGCCCGCTGCCGCGCAGCCCGCGTTGGCTCGGAGGTGCCCCCGCTCGCCGTGCGTCACGCGGCAGCTTGCGCCGGGGATTTGCTTCGGTGATCCCCGGAATTCTGCGGCCTGCAGGAATGCTGGGGCTGGGGGAAGGGCTGGGAGCGACCGTCCCTGACGTGGGAGCTGCGGCGGGCGGCTGGGGCAGGGCCCTGAGCCTCGTGGGTGCCTCCTGTGCATCCCCTGGCACCCAGCACGTGGGGAGCCGGGACCAGCGCACCCCCCGGGCGTGAAGTGTCCCTGGGCAGGGAATGATGGTGGGGAGAGTGCTGGGAGGAGGAGGAGGAGGAGGAAGATGAGGAGGAGAAGGGAAGCAGAGCAGCTCTTGGCACCCAAGAGGCTGCAGAGTGTGCTCCTGGCACGCGTCCACGGCGACGGGGCAGGGGGATGCCGGCAAAGAGCACTCCGGGCTTGACGCTGGGCCAGGAGAAGGGCTTGGCATCTTCCAGCCGTGTTGGGCGTCCTCCCGGGACCGGGATCGATGCTGGGCTGGAGGCAGAGCATCACGCGGGGAGCAGCGGTGCGTGCGCGAGCCCTCCGTGCCGTGCTCGTGCCGCCTTGGGTGGGGATGGGCACGGGGCGGGATGGACCGCTCCCAGCTGGGCTTGCCCGTGGGGAGCACGAGCCTTGCGCCCACCTTCCCCGGGAGGGTTTGGCCTCGTGGAGTTTGGGAGGGGAGGAAATGAGGCTGAGGAATCGGCTGCTGTTGGTCCGCTGAGGCTTTGGGGGCGGGAAGGGTATGGGGGGGCTGGTGGGACACGGCGCAAGCCTCGGGGTGGCTGCGCTGCGATAAGCAGCCTGCTCCAGGAGATAGGGAGCTGCTGGCCGAGGGGCTTTGCTCGGGCTTGTTTTGCCGTGCTGGGGGCCCGTGGCTCATCTTGTGCCCAGGACGAGCTGAGGTCCCGCACGTGGCTGAGCATCGCCCCCAGCTGCCGCCTCCCCGGGGTGCTCTGAGCCGGGGGGGGGACCCTCAGCAGGCACGGGACCCCCCCGTGGGGCGTTTTGCCCAGCACGGCGCTGCTCCCGGCTGTCCGGGGCGCTCAGAAGCGTGAAGCAGAGGATTGAGGAAGTTTGTTGGTGCCGGCCGTGCCCTCCCTCTGCGAGCTGCTATCAAAGCCACGGCGTTTTGCAGAACCAGAGGAGGAAACGTCCGCCCCTTGCCCTCTCACACAAAGAATTTCGCTTCAAACAGGGAAGCGAGAGCGAGCCCAGGAACAACCCGTGGCGTTCCCAGCCCTGCCGGAGCCGCGGCCCGCGTGGGAGCCCCTGATTTCAGCCAAGCTACCCAGGAACTGAACCTCCGGGTAATGGAGCAGCTCTTAGATAAAACTGAGCCGGGTTAATTAATCCCAGCGGCCTGGGAAATGCGGGCAGGGTCTACGAAAGCTTCTGGGGAGCGCCGCGGTGCTGACGGGGTGCCTGCGCAGGGAGGACGCGGGGCTGCAGCAATCCCACGCGAGGGATGGGCGCACGAAGAGCAAACCCTGGCACGGGGACGGACGTGAGGGGGACATCTGTCACCCAGGGGTGTCCGGGTGCCCCCACCTCGTTGCTGCACGGGACACCCCGGGATTTTGGGGCGGTTTGCAGGAACTTTGGGGGGGGCAGCCGCCACGCCGCCACGCTGCTCGCCGGGCTCGTGCTGCGTTGGCTTCCAGCGCTGCCCGCGGGAGACTTTTGCCCTTTGTTCATTCAGAAGCCGTTGGCGGTGCCTCAAAGCCTCCACGTGCGAGCTGGCCCCAGGCTGGAGCACGAAGAGGAGAGGAGAGGGCGAGCGCGTTTGGGGGGCTCGGTGCCGCGTCCTGCAGCAGCGCCCACCCAGCCGCTCGTCCGGAGCGTCTCCGGAGCCGGGCGGCTTCCCGGCAGCCCTAAGGGGAGCCCGCGGGGTTTGTGCTGCACCACCCGCGCCGGGTGATTTTGCTGTGGGGTCGCGTGGGTCTGCTGGAAGCCAGGAAGGAAGGGAATGGCGCTGCGAGCTCTGTGTCAGGGTGGGAAGGTCCCCGGGTGGTTATCGCGGGCGAGTCCTTCCCTTTCCGCGCAGATAGCGGCTTCTTCCGAGAATGCTGCCGGGGAAACCTGGCTTCTGGAAGGGCTGGCGTGGGGAGAGGGCTGCTCCTGACGGTGGGACCGTCCTCCTGCGGGGCCACACCGCGGGAAGGCGTCCCTAGCTGGATGCTGGGGTGGCCAGGACACGCACCCACGCGTGGGGATGGGAACCCCGTGTTTGGTGGTGTCGCATCCCCCAAAACCACACATGTCCCCGAGGTGAGCCCCTTGTGATGGGGACCCGGTGTGAGCAGCGGGGCTGCCCTCGCTCCCGGAGCCGAGGGAGCTCCGTGCCCGTGGCAGGAGGAGAAGGAAGGCTGGCGCAGCTTTATCAGCAGCCGGCAGCGCGGCCCCGTGGGCCGGCACGCTCTATCTCGGCTGCGTGGTTTTGCTTCCTTCCAGGGCGTGCCGAGCGCTTGAAACTCGCCCGGGATGAACAAACCACGCCGGGGTTGCCTCACGTCCTGCCCGGCTTAGGAGAAGGAAAATCGCCGAGGGTTTCCCAATCGCTGTGAGGTGTGCGCCGGGGGAACCTGTCGGGCTCCTGCCCTGCGCGGCCGCTCGCGGGCGAGGAGGTTTTGGGTTCGTGAGGATTGCTTGAGGAGCCCCGAAGGGAGCGGGGCCGGTCGGGGGATGCTTGCTTGGCGTGCTGCCGGCCCCGGGCAGAGGCAGCCGTGCTGAAGCTGGGGATTGAAGCCCCTGGGAGGCAGCGCGCATGCCTGCGGCGGGCTGTGGGCACTCGCCCTGCACGCCTGGCTGCCCGCGAGCAGTCCCCGCAGACGTCGCTGGCCTCGTGTCGGCCTCGAAGCGAAACCCCTCGGCTGTCGCGTTCGGCACCGGCGAGTCACCAGCCCTCAGCTGGGGCAGCGCCACGTCCTTCTGTCCCGCGGGGCCGGGCAGGTTTTGTTCCTCTTCCTTAGCCGACACGGTCCCGTCTGCCAGCGCCGAGGCTTTCCGGCTCGGCTGTGGGGCTGTGCTCATTTGGTGGTGGCGGCGTGCGAGCTTGGCCCCGGCTGGATCCGTGCCGGCCGTTAATGATTTACCCAGTGCAGGAGGCTGCGGCCAG